>PVJH01047242.1:0-11407 GCA_004026705.1 Nesogale talazaci
TTGTGGGAAGAGACAATGGAGAAGCACAATATCAGTAGCTAAATCCAGGTCAGTGGCCAACTTTGGAACAGACCGTCAATTGTCCATATGTAAGTTAAGATTAAAGATGAAGAGTATTAATACAAGTTCATGGGAGCCAGAATAAGGCCTTGAGTATATCGCAACTGGATTCCCAGAACATTTCGAGGAAAGATGTGCTGCATTGAACACTACCAGAAGAATTAGTGAACTGTGGGATGATATCAAGAACACCATACATAAGGGTGGGGAGAAAAAAAAACAAACATCATACAAAAAGAAAGCAAAAGATAACCAAAAAGAGGAAATAAAGAAAAGATCAATGTGGATGTCAGAAAAAAGTCTGAAACATACTCTTGATCCAAGAGTAGCTAAGGCAAATGGAATAAATGATGAAGTCAAAGAGCTGAACAGAAAATTCCAAAGGGCATCTCGAGAAGATGAAGTAAAATATTAATGAAATGTGAAAAGATTTAGAGTTAGAAAACCAAAAAGAGCAGAAATAACCAAATCGATAGGAAATTGCCATGAATATGTAATTTACCAAAGATGATATCCAAGTGGTCAACAACCATATGAAGCAATGTTCAAGTTCACTAGAAATAAGAGGAATATAAATAAAAATGAGATACTTTTAGCAAAATTCAATAAAGCAACGCTGGAGAGAATGCAGAGAGATCGAGCGCTTTTACATTGTTGATGGTACTGTAGACTTGTATAACCACTGTTGAAATAATTATAATTCCTGAAGGAAGTGAAAATATAAGTACTTTATGATTCAGCAATATTTCTCTGGTTATATAAAAGAAGCTAAGAAAACAATGTGAACACATATAGACACACTATGTTGATTGCAACAATTTCCATAATAGCAAAGACATGGGAACAAACCCCAAACTCCAGTTATAAAGGAATGATAGATAAGCTCTGTACATTGGTATTATGGAATATTATGAATCAGTAAAAGCATGATAACTCTTAAACTCAGCAAGACATGCACAAAACTAGAGCCTATTGTGCTTAGCGAGTGCAGTTGATCTTACAATAGGTATTTAATAACACTACGATTATAAGGAAATACAAAGAAAAATGTGGTTTATACATCAATAGACAAAACTTCACTACCTATGAAGAGATGAGGGGTAGGACAGATAGAGGGACAGCAGAAGTATAGGATATTGAGGAAGGGAGGAATAATGGGCAGGGCTGGGAGGCAAAGAATCATATGTGGATGTTTTCACATGATACTGTTTATCAATGATTATATTATTTAACTATAAATTCAATATCTAATAGTTTAAGAAGGTCATAATCTATTAATATTAAAAGTTTACAGATGCGTTTTGTTAGATTGTGTTGACTAGAGATAGAAATGCAGGGACACTCGTGTATGTATAGGAGAGCACTTATATCAAAGAGTAATTGTATATTAAGAAAACACCCCAGCCCGGTCCAGATCAAGCACATAAATCCCATCTGTCCAATATTAGACTTTAAACGCCTCTTCAGACTCATGCAATACATGCAATGATACCAAATGCAGGAAGATCACAGTCCATTGGGTGGAAAGTCTTATTGATCCATTGGCGGTGGAGCATCTCAGCGCTGGCATGGTTCTCCACGTGGTTCCTCCAGCTCCAGGCCGCTGACTGCCTTCAGCATAGATCCATGTAATTTGTCAGTAGCAATGTGATGCAGAGGGAATGTGGTCCTCCTCCCAGGATTAAAAAAGAAAGTTCCCAGTATCCTCTTGGTGGGTGTTACCTTGTGACCCAATTGACAGGTTAGACTCCAACCTTACATTCTATTTTATCAAGTTGATATGAAATGATGTAGCCACCATTGGTATTATTCATATTGGTAAATTAAGCTACAATCTGAAACATGAAAAAAGAAGCACATATTCTACACATTTGTTTTCCAGCTTCAAAGATCCAGTTCTGAGAATTTTTGTTGCTTTTACTTTGAATTTTATTCTATTTTTTTATTTCTCCCCTACCCCCGCCCCTACCTTGAGTTTTAATCCATGCTAAATGTTGCAATTCTTGATCTTCATGAGTAAGTTCAAGTTTCCCTCACTTTCAGCATGTTAGATTGTGCCATCTGTAAACCCCAAGTTCTTAAAATGTCTCCATCTAATAGCGATACTGCATTCTTCTTGTAATCCAACTTCTCTGATTATTTGTTTAATATAAGATTGAGTAAGGAAAGTGAAAAGATACAACCCTCATATACACCTTTCTAGAATTTAAACTATGAAGTATTCCCTTGTTCTGTTTGAAGAACTGTCTCTTGCTACATGTAGAAGTTCTGCGTAAGCAAAAAGAAGTGTTCGGAATTCCTATTCTTTTCAAGGCTATCCATAATTTGTTAAGCCCACTCAGTCAAATGTCTTTGCATAGTCAGTGGAACACAAGTAAACAACTTTATCTGCTCTCATCCATCTGACATCAGCAGTAATGTCCCTTGTTTTATGTCATCTTCTGAATCCTGCCTGGATTCCTGGCAACTCCCTGTCAATGTACTGCTGCAGTCATTGTTGGATCATCTTCAGTAATATTTTACTTGCACGTGATATTATTAATATTCCTTGCTTTGAGCATTCTGTTGAGTGACCTTTGGAATGTGTACGAATATGGATCTCTTCTGGTCAATTGACCAAATCGTGTGATGGATGAATAGTGGTTTTACTGGAAGTGGATTCATTTTGCACATGGGACGGGTGGTGTTAATCACTGAAGTGACAACAAAATACAGGAGTTCTATGTCTCCATATGTCAGATTATCAGGCCACATCACTTCACCTTTCCAGTCAGTGACCTCACTTTAATACCAGACACTTCTCTAGGTTTAGAATTAAGTTGGACTTGTAATTCAGGTACTTGTATGCTAAGGCTGAGTTTGGATTTCAGTAATATCAGTTCTGTTACTAGAAGATATGGATCTTTTTTCCAAACACAAGTAGAATCTTTCATATGTTTTATAAAGAATTTGAGCAAGCTTTCTGAAGTTATGAGTTTATCTCCCCATTTTTTAATTTTAAGTATTACCAGCCAATCAGTTTACCTATATTTGTCATCTTGACAAAATTGTTGAACGTTATCAAACACATGCACTGCTATGACTGTTGCAGGATGATCTTAAGCAAAATTTTATGCGCATGTGTTATTAATGATAGTGCTCTATGATTTGTGCATCCCATTGGGTTAATTTGTCTAGAATGTGTACAAATGGAACTATTCCAGTCAGTTGACCAAATTGTTGTATTCCACATTTTCTGGCATAGACAAGTGAGTGCTTCCAGTATTTGATCAGCTTATTGAAGCATTTCAAGTAGCACTCCATCTAATTCTGCAGCCCTCTTTTTGGCTAATGTTTTCAATACAGCTTGAATGTCTTCCTTTAGGATCATTGCTTCTTGCTCATTCACTATTTCCTCAAATGGTGGGATGAAGACTAGTTCCCCTTGGTACAGTGAATATTTTGCCCAAAGAATCTTTCAATATTGCAATCAGAGACTTGAACCATTTCATTTAGTTCTTTCAGATTGAGGTATACAGAATGTTCTTTCTTTCTTTCATTCTTTTGAGATGAACTTGTCTGTTGCTAACTACTTCCAATTCATTTCAGATTTACTTTTCCTCCTTTTTTCTAAAGTCATTCAGACCACTATTTAGGTTTAAGGGATAAGGAATCTGGAGGGAATTCTTTTTAAAGAAACACATTCAAGAAATCAATAAGCACCTGTAACCTGAGGTCTGAAGTCTTAAACTTCACGATGTTTGCAGCACTAGAAGACAGCGATACTAACTATATTGAACTGCTGGGAGGCAAACAAACATTAGTACACTAAGCTCTATATTTTGTATTAAGATACATATTATTCCAGCAAGCATGTGATTGACATTGTCAGGGCATATTATTGTAAAATTTCCCTGACAATCAACTCCCATGGTTTGTGCAAAAAACACATCTATTCCTTATGTGATTGGTATAAGAATTTATTCTGTATAAATGAATAATTCAGGCACTGGGATAGTTAGCCTACACTGGTTCAATATTTCTCTTTCAAACTTAGTACCAGGGCTAATCAGTTGCTGAAAAGGACATCATTCTTGATCACATGGAAGGAAGGGGAAAAAAGAGAAAGACCCTCAGCAAGATGGATTGACAATATAGCTACAGCAATGGACTGGAACGTAACAACAATTGTAAAAATGATGGAGAAACCAAGAAGGGTTTCGTTCTGTTGTATATAGGTTCGCTATGAATTAGAACTATCTTGATGACATTTAACAGCAATCAAGACAGGCTCAGGTTCGCTTCACAGTGGGTTCAGTCAGTCCCTGAACCCATCCTGTGGTTGCTTCCCCAGTTTCAGAATACACAATTGGAATAGACATACTCAGCAACGGGCAGAGCCCCCCATATTGAATTCCTGACATATGGAATATGGGTGATTACTATATATACTTGAGTTTAAACTGACCCAAATACTAGCTGAGGCACCTAATTTTACCACAAATTCTGTATTTACAATGTGCTGAAAAACTCGACTTAGACATTGTCTTACAGAGGGGTTGTGGAGAGGAGGTGAACCAGTTAAGGTACAGTGCAGTAACGATGAAATATGCAACTTTCCTCTAGTTCTCAAATGCTTCCTCCCACCCACTATTATACCCGCGGTTCTACCAGACAAATCCAGCTAGAACAGGGATGGACACTGGAATCGGAAACATGGGGGATTTAGGATAGAGGATCCCTCAGGACTAGTGGTGGGAGTGGTGATACTGGGAGGGTGGAGGGATGGTGGAGTAGAAAGGGGGAAGCAATTTCAGGGATCTATATATAACCTTCTCTCTGGGGTATGGACAACAGGGAAGTGAGTGAAGGGACACATTGGACAGTATATGATATGAAAAAGTAATAACAATTTGTGAATTATTGAGGGTTCATGAGGGAGGTTAGGGGGAGGGAAGGGAAATATGGGGAGCTGGTACTGGGGGCCTAAGTGGAGGGATGATGTTTTGAGAGTGATGATGGCAACAAATGTGTAAATGTGGCCTGCATACAATTGATGTATGTATGGATCATGATGGGAGTTGTATGAGCCCCCAATAAAATGATTTATTAAATAATGGAGGGGAAAATTTAAGAAAAACTCGGCTTATACAAGAGTATATACAGTATGTTAATAAAAGCCGAGTGGAAAACATTATATATACTTCTACCTAGAAAAATAGTAAATAAAAAATGATACACATTCCTGGAAGGATTGCAGAAATTATTGTCATCATCAATGACTTGAAAGGTGCAGGGGTGGTGACTCCCATCACATCCCCATTTAACTCACCTATTTCACCTGTGCAAAAGTTAGATGGATTTTGGAGAATGGCATTATATTATTGTAAGTGTAATGAAGTAGTGACTCCAAATGCAACTACTGTTTCAGGTGTGTTTCATTGCTAGAAACAATTTGTACTTCTCTTGATACCTGGTAGGCAGTTATTGATATGGTCGATGCATTTTTTTCAATTCAAATTCGAAAGGACAACCAGAAGCAGTTTGCCTTCAGCTGATGGGGGCAATAATACCCTTTCAAACTCATCCTTCTGGTCTTATCAGTTCTCTTGCCTATGCGATAATTTAGTCTACAGGATAATTGGTTGCTGGTTGGAAACAGTAAGGAAAAAAAAGTATCAATGGCTTTAAATTGATTGGTAGAACATCTGCTTCCTAGACAGTGGGAAATTAAGCTGACATAATTAACCTCCCAGTTCAGTTCAAACTTTAAGGGTTCAGTGGTATGGAGCATGTTGAGATATTCTTACTAACGTGAAATGTTTTGGTATCTTGACCCTCCCCCAAACTAAACAAACATGCATAACACCTGGTGGGTCTTTCTGAATTTTGGAAGCAACATGGCCATCATTTGAGTGTGCTGCTCAGCCTATTTATCAAGTGACTCAAAAAGCTGTCAGATTTGAGTGAAGTCCAGAACAACAGAAGGTTCTGAAACAGGTTTGGGCTGCCACACGAGCCACTCTGCCACTTGGGCCGCATGATCCAGCTGATCCCAGGGGGCTTGGAGTGTCAGTGACAGATGGAGATGGAGTTTGGAGACCTTACTGGTGAATCTTAGCAGCTTCTTGGGATTTGGGTGCAAAGCTCTGCCAGCCTCTACAGATAAATGGTCCACTTTTGAAATAAAGGTTTTGTTTTATTACTTGGTCCCAGTGGAGAGTGAAGGCCTGACCATGGACCACCAAGGCACCGTCAGCCCTGTGCCACTAATCATGAATTGGGTATTACCACAGTGTCATAAAAGTGGTTGTTCATCGCAGCACTCCATTATTAAATGGAAGTGTTTTAAACTGGCCTAGGCCATGAAGGTAAAGGTAAAAGTAACCTGCATGAGGAAGTGGCCCAAATGCCTATGGCTCAACTTCTATCACAGTGCATTCCTCCCAGGCTAGGCTTAGGGCTCATGGGAAACTCCTTTTTTTGACTGGGGGAGAGAAACTCATGCTTACATTTTGAACTGTTCAGCACAATATGCAAGTTTGACTTGAAGTTGGACAGCAGCAGCACTATAGTCCCTTTCTGATGTCTCCCTAAAGGACAGTAGCAAAGGGAAACTTGGGCATAATTTCGACTGGCACAAGTGATTACTCAGTTGTAAGAACTGTACACGTGTGTGGCTGTGTATTGATTTGTGGACTGTGGCCAATGGTTTGGTTGCATGGTCAGAGACCTGGCTGGAACATAATTGGAGAATAATTCAGGCCCCAAGGTGTATGGATAGATCTCTCTGAATGGGAAAAAAAGGAAATATGTGTGTTTCATGTGAACGCTCATCAAAGGATTTTATCTGCAGAGGAGGATTTTTAACAACTCAGTGGATAAAGTGGGTAGGATGACATCTATGGAAAACAGTCATCTCAACCCCGCCCCCTTCCCCATCTCTGTTGTTAGTGCACAATAGATGCATGAAGGTAGCAAGGATCAAAATGATGCCTGGGCTCAGCAATGTAGATGTACACTCGCCAAAGCTGACATGGCCCTGCCATTGCTCAGTTGCCAATCTGCCAGCAGAGGAGCCAGCACTGAGTCCAAGACAGCCCCCATTCCTTCGGAAGATCAACTAACAATTTTATTAATTACAGGACTACTTCCATCTTGGAAATGGCAGCATTTTGTACTTACTGGGATAGACACCTACCCTGGATACCGATTTGGCTTCCTTTCACACAATGCTTGTGCTCAAACTATCATCTGGGAATGTACAGAATATCTTACCCATCAGGATGGTATCCCAAACAGCCTTGCTTTGGATCAAAAGGCTCACATTACAGCAGATAAAGTGCACCAATGAGCCAAGCTCTTGGAATGCACTGGTCTTACTATGTCCCTGAAAACCATCCTGAAGCTGTTGAGATTAAGAAATTTTGCTTGAAAGAGGTGGAATTTGAATCAAAGCATGTATACATTTTGACAGAGATAGACTGAAAGTCATTTAAAGCACATATATGTTTATCTGTATAGTGAAACTTGGATAGATAGAATTGCAAAGAATGTAGTTAGATTAATGATTACCTGTGGGCACAGAAAAGGAGGATGGGGGAAATGAGTCAACGTTGATATGTATGTGAAGGAAGAAAATTTTCCAAAGTTGATTGTGATGATGATTGTCCAACCCTTCTTAAAGTGATTAAACTACTGAATTGTATGATATGTGAATGATAGGGCAAGAAAGTTTTCAAAAATAAAGTATATACACCCTTCTCAGATAGATAGATGCATGTATGGATGGATGGGTTAATGATAGATGGATGGATGATAGACAGATAAATAGATAGATAGATAGAGCTAGCCCTGGTGACATAGTGAGTTATAAGTTGGGTTGCTAGGGGTAACGTCAACAGTTTGAAACCACCAGCTGTTCCCAGGGAGGATGATAAGACTTTCTAGTGCTGTAAAAATTTCCAGTCTCAAGAACTGAAAGTCCAGAAATATAAACGTCAGCCTACAGACAACTGATTTTTGATAAGGGTCCAAAAATACCAAATGGGAAACAGATGCCCTTTTCAACAAGTGGGGTTGGAAAAAATGGATATGTATCTGTAAAAAAATGAAGCAAGACCCTTCCCTCACTCCATGCACTAGAATAAACTCAAGGTAGATCACAGATCTCAAAGTAAAACTTCAAACTATTAGGGTCATCAATGAGGGAATTGGGACCAATCTGAGAACACTAGCACAGGGAATAAATAGTCTATCAGAAATAGGGAAGAACACAAACACAGAGGAGACACAAATAGACAAGTGGAATATACTGAGGATAAAACACCTGTGCACATCAAAAGATTTCACCAAGAGTGTATTAAGAGAGCAGACAGACTGGGAAAACATCTTTAGCAATGACAAATTGTATAAAAGCCTTATAACCAAAATCTACAATACCCTGATAGCTTCCAAAAAGAATAAAACTAATTGCCCACTGAGGAGGTGGGCAAAGGAACTGAACAGAAATTTCACAGAAGCAGAAATCAGAATGCCCAATAACTATATGAGAAAATGTTCCCGATCATTAGCCATAAGAGAAATGCAAATCAAAAATCAATGAGATACCACCTAACACCCTCACGAATAGCCCAATTCAAAAAATTAGAAAGCAACAAGTGCTGGAGAGGCTGTGGGGAGATAGGGACTCTTATCCACTGCTGGTGGACCTGCCGGTATGTATAGCCACTATGGAAATCAATTTAGAGATATCTAAAATAGATGGAAATTGAACTACCATATGACCCAACAATCCCTCAACTGGGCATATGCCAAGAAGAGGCAAGTAAGAATCCATGACCAGGCATCTGTGCCCCAATGTTCATCATAGCACAGTTTACAATCGCAAGAAGTTGAAAGCAGTCCAAATTTCCATCAACTGATGAGTGGATTAAAAAGCTGTGGTACATACATACAATGCATCACTGAAAAGTAGTGGTGAACACGTGAAGCACATCTCTGCATGGGAAAAACTGGAGGAAATAGTGCTAAGTGAATTTAGCCAAGCACATAAGGACATGTACAGTATGAGTCCGCTGAGGTAAGCTTAATAATATATATAATATTTTTAAATGCAAAAGTGGTATTGGGGAATATCTACAGATACAGAAAATCCTGGGAGAAGGCCCAGGTAGTACAGCTGGGACCAAACCAAATCCAGGGCTACATGTAGTAGCCAACCAGGGTGGGCTGTGGGAGGTGAGATGCTGTTAAGTAGAGGGAATGGGGTACTAACCCACCCAAGGGGAGTGTATTTTTTATATCTCCGCGGGAAAACAGGAACCAAACTTAAATAAGGTGTTCTTGGAAGTGATTGTAGCATGAAGCAATGGAGCCGAGAACCAGTGGAGAGATCTGAGAGCACAACCCAAATTCCAACTACCGGGGCACCCACCTCTACCCCAGGAGCATTTACCTTGGAGGTCAGCACCGAAGCTGCAGCTTGGGGAGAGAGATATACCTGACCAGAGTACATGAGAATAAATGAAGGGGGAGGAAGACAGAATGAAGTACATCCTGGCCTACCGAGCCTTCAGAATGATATTCCCACTCAGAACTGCTGATACAAAGAGAGGACCATATGGCCAGCCCCAACATGAAATGCAGTTTACCGTCACTGACCCAAGACATTTTGAGGTCAGCAATGGAGAAACAGGGTCAGAATTAAACTCTGTCTGACCCAACCACACCAAAATATTAAGGGTGTGTGACAAAACACGGAGCTCCGGATCGAGCACCAAAGATTTACTTTGTGACGAGAGTGTGACACCCCATCCCACTCAACCAGGAAACACTCCTGGAGGTCAACAAACAGACCTTAAACTATTTGTAGGTTTTTATATTGTTATTATTATTATATTTTTGCATGCACATTTACATGTTGAATATTGGGGTCTTTTTGTTGATGTTTCCATTCTTTTCTTTTTTTTTGTTTGCTTCATTATGGGATGCCCTTTTTTTGAGCATGTTATTTTCTCTACAGGTCTATCTGGATGGGATGGGCTGGATGGGTGGTCTAGGTGTGGGGACGATGGGACTGATGGTATCGGGTGGATGTTTGGGGGTGCTTTTGACTTTTCCAGGGATGGGGAAGTAGCATGTGCTTCAGGATCGGTGGTGGGGTGGGTGTGGAACATCCGATAGGGATTAAGACTAATGTAATAGAGAGACAACATTGAAACTCAAATGGAAGTTGAGCGTGATGATAGGATGGAAGGAGGTATAGGGAAATAGAGAAAAAACTGGGGAGTAAGGGGCATTTATAGAGGTTAATTTGCTAGTTGATCTTCCCAAGGAATGGGGCCTATCTTGGACTCAGTGCTGGCTCCTCTGCTGGCAGATTGGCAACTGAGCAATGGCAGGGCCATGTCAGCTTTGGCGAGTGTACATCTACATTGCTGAACCCAGGCATCATCTTGATCCTTGCTACCTTCATGCATCTATTGTGCACTAACAACAGGGATGGGGAAGGGGGAGGGGTTGAGATGAATGTTTTCCATAGATGTCATCCTACCCACTTTATCCACTGAGTTGTTAAAAATCCTCCTCTGCAGATAAAAACCTTCGATGAGCATCCACATGAAACACACATATTTCCTTTTTCCCCATTCAGAGATCTATCCATACACCTTGGGGTTAAATACAGGCATATACTTAGGTACATATATTCATATGATGAAGGGAAAATAGATCAATATGCATATACATATGGGCTTAGAATTAGGACAGCAGATGGGCATTGGACTACCATCAGGTACTTCCCCAGTGCAAGAATATTTTGTTCTATTAAATTGGCAGTCCATGATGTGGAGCTCCCTGACACAATCACAGAAAACAAATGTGTGCATAAGCAAATGTGAAAAAATGTGATGGTGCCTGGCCATCAAAATACGTAGCATCTGGGGTCTTAAAGACTTGAAAGTAAGCAAGCTTCCATCCAGTTCAGAAGCAACAAAGCCCACATCGAAGAAGCACAACAGTTTATGGGACCAAGAAATACCAAAGGGATCAATTATCAGGTTTCAAGAACTGATAATCATTATATGCTCACTTTCCTGATATGATCACTGATGACAAATATGTGAATAAGCAAATGTGGTGAAGAAAGCTGATGGCGCCCGGCTATCAAAAGGTATGCATCTGTGCTTTTAAAGACTTGTAGGTGAATAAGTGGCCATCTAGCTAAGAAGCAAGCCCACATGGAAGAAGCACAACAGCCTGTGTGACCATGAGGTGCCAAAGGGATCCAGTATCAAGCATCAAAGACCATATATATATATATATATATATATATATATATATATCATTATAAATGAGGGGGAGTTCA
>PVJH01047243.1:0-11409 GCA_004026705.1 Nesogale talazaci
ACTGATAAAGATGAGGGAATACTTATGCTTAGTTTTTTAGCCACTCACAAACTTTTGGAGGGAATTCCAGGATTAGTTATGTTAACAGATCTCCTTATAGAATTGGCCTCTATAAATTAATGATTATATTTTTGACTAAGATTAGGCTAGAGCAATTTCAGTTTCTCATTGGCTCAAATTCCAAATAGAAAGCCCGAGGGGCTAACATACTAGAAACTTATCTGCCAGTGGTTTTTGAAAAACTCGACACCTCCGCGATTCTTTTGTTCCCTTTTCCTTCTGCCCTTGTAATTAGATCAGGTAAGGCTGTGGCTGTTGGAACTGGCTGACTCACCTGTTGCACTTTAAAACACCACTCAGCCTCCTGGAGATGTGGTACTTGCCTGTACGCATCTGCTGAGACTAACACTAGAGACCGTTGCACCGGAACCGCAGTGGAAGTAAATGGGAGAAAGACAAACAATTAAAACAGTGAGGCTTACTTGATGATGTGGTTTCTATGATGGAGTAAGGGAAAAATACAGAGATGGTGGATACAATTAGTCATTTCTAGAACCATTTACATATAGCCTAGATGTTTGGGGTATATTGGTATATTTTATGGCTGTTTTAATATGGAGTTTCTGGTTGATGATTGTTTTGGAGGTAGAGATCTTTCATGGTCACGTATGAATAACCCGTGTGCAGTCTATGTTGTTGCTTTTGTTTGTTGCTGGGCAGTCAGTTCCGGCTCAGGGACCCGACGTATGACGTACAACAGAGGAGACACCTCCAGTCCTTCCCCCATCATCACAGTCTGTTCTCCTGTTTGTGCCCATTGCTGTAGCCGCTGTGAAAATGCTTCTTGTCGGGCTGAGCCCCAGTGGTGTAAGTGGTTGAAGTGTGGGACTGTGGCCCGCAGGCTTGGTGGTTCAAATCCAGCGGCGGCTCTCAGGCAGCACTGGGTAGCGCCCACGACCACCAGAGGCAGTGAAGCGCTCCCCCTACCCCCACCCCAAGTGCTTCTTGTCGAGGGCCGGCCTCTTTTTCTGTGCCCCTCAACTTTACCAAGCATGATGTCTTTTTGCTTTAAATAGTTTTATTATCATATACCATATATACTCATGTGTAAGCGGGGTTTTTCCACACATTTTAAATGCTGTTTTTGTGGTAGAGTTAGGTGCCTCGGCTGATATGTGGGTCAGCTAATACTCGCGTATGTACAGGACTTCCTGTGTCATACAATTTAACTGTGCAGTCAGCATCACAATCTCAGAGTCGTTTCTTCTTGTCCTCAGTGTTAGCACAGGATCCCTTTATTCAAGGACCACTCTCTGAGAACACGTCACTGAATTCTTAATTAATGTCTGTGAATGCCTTGTCTCTGACAAAGTTTGTTAGGACAAGATCTTTGCCTTTTTTTACATGATAAATTTGAGGATTTTGATGCAAGCTGAGTCAGCTTGTTGTATTTGGAATTTTTGTTAGAGCTATATATATCAGGGGGTGATCAGTCCTCTGATGTACTCACAGCAAGGGTTTAACAGGCAGTTGTGTAGCGATAATTATTATTTATTATAACACCATTATAGAGATCACGAGAGAGAGAGAAAAGAACATTAGAAGTTACATATATATATATATATATATATATATATATATCCTTTCATGGTACATGCTCACCTCTTCCCCGCTACATGGTCCACGTGGAGAACGAGACAGGAGAGCCGCAGCCTGGATAGAGGCAGGCCGGTATGAAGCAGACTAGAGAGAGAGTGCCTCTATCTTAAAGCCCATCCCTGTATACCCTCTGGAGCCAAGCCAAGGCCCCTAATTACAGGCAAGGGCATATGTCACAGGAAGAGGTTGTGCCATATGCACACACCGTTGTAGGAAAGGGAGCTATCAGGGTCCCCTGTGAGGAGACCAGACCCCAGGCTCCTGGATGTGGCTAAACAGATTAGACTAGAGAACATTAACATCAGCATGTGAATCCACCCACAGGCTTCAGAGCAAGGGAACCATTATCCTAACAGCAGGGGAGTTAGCTCTGTAGTGAGACAACACAACAACCTTAGATAACTAGGAGTTTCAGGGAGAATAGCTAATTCATCTTCTATAACAAATGCTGGTAACCAGTTTGCCTAATATTTGGAGTATAATAATTGTGGAAAAGTGCTGTCTCCATCCGACATATATATCATATAATTATTGATATTGAGCATATTACATAAGTGATAGTTGTATGATATATATATCACATAAAATGATTGACACATCTGCCTGTGCATGCACATACATAGATGTATCTATATTTGGGTGACTTATCAAACTCTGAGGTTCTACTTTGTCTCGGTTCATTTTGTCCATTTAAAAACAAAATATCCTCCTCATCCCTTTTTATCATCTTTCACCCTCATAGGAGCAAATGAACCGCATGTCCTACAATGAGAAGTCTGATATCTGGTCCCTGGGTTGTTTGCTGTATGAACTGTGTGCGTTAATGTAAGTTTGTTGAGAAGTTCCTTTTCCTGGGTGAGACAGTTTGTTCCCGTCACTGGATTCAGCTCTGTGAGCATTCACGCAAGTGGATGAGTGCACGTTCAAGTCCACAGGAGCAGGCAGACCTGGGGTTACCATTAAGGTGGATGGACAGGTTTAAAAATCAGTAAGTCATTTATTTGCCAATTCAATCTTCAAAGGGGCTAAAACAGCGTGTGGGAAAATTATATCACCTTGAATTCCATTTCTCCATGAACTTTCTGAAGCCCCCTCTACTAACCCTGAGGCTCAGTCTTGACCTCTTCAAGCTCCTTGCCTGGTTAGACGCATCGATGCTTGTTGCAGGAAGCTGCACAGCGGCCAGGCGGGTAGCTCGGAGCTGCTGCCAGGACAGGGGGAAGGAAACAAAGACCCAGGGAGAGGCCTAAGGAATGAACAGCCATTCTTTTCTTTCTTCCCGATACATGATTTTGTACACCAGTAGCTCTCAACTGAGGTGTCAGAAAATTTAGCAATGTCTGCTTACTGGGTGCCGCCTGGAGAGTAGGAGCCTGCTAACTGCAAGGTCGGCGGTTCTGGCCCCTCAGCTGCTCCTCAGGAAGAAGATGAGGCTCCCTGCTCCTGTAGAGATTGGTGGTCTCAGAAACCCTTTACAGCAGTTGGGGATCTTTTTTCCTGCCCAAGGTTCTCTTTGGATATTTATAACATCATTCCATGGCCATGCAAAATGACCAACGAAAATTAACCTGCCGTATTGGGGCCAACATTGAATGAGCTCTCCCCTGCTTTGAGGGCCAGAAGGGCTTCTCATTGGTGACACTAGGAGTTGGGAGTGACTTGACAGGAGGTTTTGGGGACAGTTGTGAATGTCACCGCCAAAGAATGCCCCTGGCAGCTGGGGGTCAGGCCACCGAGGCGGAGACCTTAAACGTCCTACAGTGTACAGCATAACTCCCAAGGACAACAGAAGTTTCACGACCTCTCTGCTGATAGTGCTTAGAAACCTGGCTACACGGGAGAGAAGTCCCAGAAGTCGACACTGAGATACGAACCCGTGCTGAAATTGTACTTTTGATTTGTTTTCTCTTAGATATTTTCATTTTTGATACTTACTTGTTCTTCTATAATGTTTTTAAGGCCTCCATTTACAGCTTTCAACCAGAAAGAACTGGCTGGAAAGATCAGAGAAGGCAAATTCAGGCGAATTCCTTATCGATTCTCTGATGAATTGAATGACATGATTACGAGGATGTTAAATTTGAAGGTAAAGATTTGAACTACATATTGTCTGTTTCAGTTAAAGTTTGGAGCGTGTCTTCTCTCCTGGAGGAGAACTTGAGCCACATTCACTGTGTCTCCTCGGTTACCTAGAAACTGTGGACACAAGTCCAGACAAGCCAAACCATTGTCCTCAGCTGGTCCGGCTCAGGCACCCTCTGGGACAGAGCAGAACTGCCTCACAGGATCCCCACGGCTGTTGTCTTTTTAGTGAGCTAGCAAAATTGAAAAAGAAAAAATATTAAAAAGTGGAACAAATTTAATAGGGGTCAGAAGGGAGATTATAAGGTATGGCAACAGACATCAAAATAAGCAAAGTAATATTAAAATAATAAAAATATGGGATGAAAAGGTCATGTCAGTGGAGGCAAGCTGCCTCATCTTCCTCCCACAGAGCGGCCAGTACGTCGTTCTAACATCAGCACTGCAGCCTCTGTGCCACCAGGGCACCTTAGCACAGTGGGGAGCTCGGCAAGCTGGCAGATGGCACATCCTTGCTGGCTTCTCCTCTGTGCTTCCCTTCACTCCTCCTCCCCCGCTCTGCCAGCTGACAGGTAGCAAGAGAAGGCTGCCGAGCCAATCCACACCTCAGCTCCCGGCCTTGCCGACCTCCGAGTGGCAGGTGGGTAGAGGAAGGGCCATCAGTAAAACTTTGTAGTCTCTGAGTGTTGTGAACACACCAGATCACGACAGTCTAACAGCCTGTCTGAAAAAGCCTGACTGAAGAGATGGGTTCTGTGGGAAAGTTCTGACGGGGGCTGCGTGGGGAGCTGTTTTCAGGGGCCAGGCTGATGAAAGGGGGAAGCTTAGGATCCCAAGAAGAAATGGAGGTGAAGTAACAGGATTGGAGGTCAGTGAGAAAGTGCCCTGCTGACTGCAGGGGAGAGACGTTGTGAGCAGTATCCACCAGTGGGTAAGTACGGAGGGGGTTGATGAGTAGGTTAGCGTGTTGAATACAGAAGCGGTGATCTGAAATGTAAAGCCCACCCACCTCATTGACACAAGCCTGACGATGTCACAGGCCCAGTTTACCCTTGAGGTGACACCACTTCTGGATCTTCAGTGGCTGGTTCATTGGAAGGAGCTCACCAGGCCTTTCCTCTCGGTTCTATCTGGCTAGAACCTCCAGTCTTGCTTTTAGTAAGCAAGGTGTGTTTGTTAGCTGTGGGCACCAAACAGGGATCCTCTCCCCAAGACAGCGCTGTGCTGAGCCCCAGCATAAGACACCAGGCAGTGCTTCAGAGACCGCTCCTTAGAAAAGTTCAAAGTTGAATGAAGCAGGTCCTGTGGACCCCAACCCTGGGCTAAAGCCCCCAGCGAGTGTGTTTTTCCCCGCTCCAGAAGGAGTCCCCCCTCACACCTTCATATGCCCCTTGGAAGAGGACGGCTCTCTTGGGTGAGCCCTCTGCTGAAATCTGGCGATCACACTGCCTCGTGCGCCCCCAGGATTACCACCGACCCTCTGTGGAAAACATTCTGGAGAGCCCTCTGATCGCAGACTTGGTTGCGGAGGAGCAGAGGAAATACCCCGAGCGAAGAGGGCGGCGCTTGGGAGAGTCCCAGAAGCTGCCCGACAGCAGCCCGGCGGTGAGCGAGCTGAAACGGAAGGAGGTGCAGTTACAGGAGCGAGAGCGGGCCCTGCAAGCCCGCGAGGAGAGGCTGGAGCGTGAGTCTTGAGCGCGGGCGGAGCACACAGCCCCGAGGGAGGGTGGCTGACCCGGATCCTTCTGTGGGTGAGGGTTCCTCCAGGCTTGTAGACATTGGAAACCCCACCAGAGGGGTGGCATGCTGTATCACTGACCCGTCTCCCCGTCTTTCTCTGAGGTCAGGCTAGGTAGGCACTAGGTTTTTTTTATTCTGATGGCCCTTGTACTTTGCTGTGGAGTTACTTTTTCTCCCTCTTTTAAAAATACTCAATTTTTTTTATCGTGGGAGAGGAAAGTCTTGGAATTTGCTGCCTTGATAATAAGAACCACTGTGGTCCTGAGAGTAAGGTTGGATGTGCCAGGGAATCTAGTAGAGGAAATGGGCACAGGACAGTCTAGGCTTATAAACGAGCCAAGGGTGGTTGTTCACCACTGAGGAGATGTGAATTCATCTTTGAATCATTCAAAGTAACAACGGAGAGATCCTCCTCTTAGACCAGCGCTTCTCAACTGTGGGTCAAGACCCCTTTGGGGTTCAAACGACCTGTTCACAGTGATTGCCTAATTCCATCAGAAACCACGGTTCCAGTGGTCTCAGGAATGAGACACAGCTCCTCTATCCCTCTGTAGGCGGGTCCGCTCACATGCAAATGCACCCACGTTTGAGTGAGTATTCATGTGACGACTGTAACAACCTATGTCATTTCATGCTTTCAGACAAAATTTCATTTATTTGTAATTAGAAATCAATATTTCACAATATGTAAGTACATATTACTTTTATGATTAATCGCTGTGCTTTCACGATGTTCAATTTGAAACAATGAAAATACATCCCGCATAGAAGATATTCATATGATACATAGCCGTAGCAAAATTACAGTTATGAAATAGCAACGAAAACAATGTTCTGGTTGGGGGTCACCACAACATGAGGAAGTGTATTAAAGGGTTGCGGCATCAGGACGATTCAGAACCACTGTCTTAGACCCAAGAGACTAGAGATGGGGCTGAGACTTTGTCTTGTCTGATTGGATCGCTGCACCTTTATGTCCAATGCAGATTTTTTGGTTTGGTTTTTGTGGCATTACCGCCCTCAGTGCAGATTTTGAATACATTTTTATATTGATTTAATATTTCATTGTGTTTCAGGTGTAAGTTTGCATAGCAAAGTATGTCCCCATTTAACAAGTTATCATAACACTGGCTACAATGTTCACAATGTATCAGCATTGTCATTTCCATTCTGTTTGTTCCTTGTCTGTTGATCTAGCTGCCCTTCTCAGCTTTGCTCTGGGGTAAATGCTGATGACTTGGTTGACATGTAGTTGATGTTAAAGGGAGCATATTACTCATGGGTCCTACCAGCCAATCTCTTAGTTGACTGAAAGTTGATGTGTTAGTCTGCATTGACGAGAGAAACAAATCCATAGACAGTCACATGTGTACAGGTTGGGGTTTTATATTCAAGAGCAGTTGCATCCCAGCCCAGTCCAGATCAAGTCCATAGGCTCAGTAGTAGCCCCTCTATCTGATACCCATCTCTAAAATCCTCTCCAGACTCACACAACACATGCAATGGCGCTGAATGCAGGAAGATCACAGGCCAGTGGATGGAAATTCTTGTGGATCCAGTAGCAACAGCTCAGCCCTGGCAGGGGTTTCCAAGCGGCCTTCAGCGGAGAGTAAAGAGGGCCCTTTTTCTGTTTCCCGCACATGCCCCACAGTGGAAGCTCCCGCTGCCCAGGGGCTTAGGGCCGGCCTTTACAGGGAAGCGTGAGCAACGTGTGTGAACACTGAGTATGAAGGTCCGCAGCCCCCGACAGCGAGCAGTCACCAAACACAAGTGGCGATGCTCAGGCCTCGGGGCACAAGAGAGACGAGTTTCTCCGAGAGCCATTTGTTCATCTGCTCCTCCTCCTTTCCTTTCTTCCCTGTGACAGAGAAGGAGCGGGAGATTTGCATCCGGGAGAGACTGGCGGAGGACAAGCTGGCACGAGCGGAGAGTCTGGTGAAGAATTACAACCTGCTGAAGGAGCAGCAGCTCCTGGATCTGGCGAGTAATCCAGGTCTGAGAACCAACCCCTTCACTGCCCCGAAGCCCCACGTCATCCCACTGTCTCCCTGGCCTTTGTTTACCCCGTATTGCTGTCTCTTTGTTGATGAGAACAGAAGTGTGCATTCTGAATTTTGTCCCTTGGCTGTATTAGTCACCACTGTATTTGGGGGCTCGCGTTTCCAGTAAGCATGCTAGCGGCTTAACGCTGCCTGGCCTCGGCCTTCATGGGCAGTGTGGGGTGAATGGTGGGTGGAGCCGCTTCCTGAGGAGCAGGCGCCTCCAGTCGCAGGAGCAGGCGTCCAGGGTGCTGCGTCTGCTGTGCACTCCTCAAGAGAGTGGGAAGGGCAGGCGTCGAACATGCTTCTTGTTGATTTCTTTAATGCGCAAGTCGTTGGGTAAAGTTTTTTTTTTTTTTTGGTAAAAAAACATAACCCCAGGCTGTGCAGACTATTAAGGGTTAGTTTTGTTTTTTTTTTAAGAGGCCTGGTGATGCCGTGGATCAGCTCTGGCCAGCTCACTGAGGGTGGCACTGACTTTGAGTCGATTCAGAGGCAGTGGAGGGGGGTTGGTTTTTTTCTTTCCGAGGGACTGGCTTCTGCCAGCCTCACACCCACCCCCTCAGCTTCTTCCCCAGAGGAAACAGGCCCCAGAGGGTCAGTCCGTGACTTTGGATGAGTGTGGTGCCCCAGGAGTTGAGAACGCCTGCCCTTGTAACACTGCCCCTTCTTCTCTTTCCCTCTGAAGATGTTGATCCCACACCCTCGGCGATGAAGAAGAAAGTTCACTTCGGTGGAGAAAGTAAAGAGAATGTGCTCAGGAGGGAGTGTTCCGAGAGTCTGCTGGCCTCTAAGTCCAAGTGCAGAGACCTGAAGAAAAGGCTGCACGCTGCTCAGCTGCGCGCACAGGCGCTGTCCGACATTGAGAAAAGCTACCACCTCAAAAGCAAGCAGATCCTGGGCATGCGCTAGCCGGCTGGCCAGCCGTGAGCCTCTGCAGACGGCTGGGGCCCACACTCGTGGTCGGGGCCAGGCCTCCTGCAGGCTTACTTTGGAGTTGCCTGAGCCGCGCTTCAGCAGCAGTGGAGGAAAACGCCCACGCCTCCCTTGTTCTTTTCTCCGCTCTGTAGCTCAGAACGCATTGTAAAAGGGATTGACCCTTTTCCTGGCCGGCTGGGTTTCTAACCTCCCACGTGCGATTACTGCTGGAAACAAAAGATGCCACGTTCTCTGGGCGGGAGCTAATGTGGGCCCCACCAATGGCGCTGACTGAGGAGCTGTCAAAGTGCAAGCTTACCGTTGTTACGGTCGGAGGTCCCAAAGGGTTCTTGAGTTTCTTAGAAAACTCAGAGAAATGGGTCTGGCTTGTGAACTTCCCGCTGCACAGCAGTGCAAACCCCTCCCCCTCGCCGCCTTTTGCTTCTCTTTTACTCCGCTGACCCGTGTGTGTTCAATGTGCTCTATTTTATAGTATGTGAGCTGGCTGGTGTGAACCCCGTCTTTCTCAATATAAAGTGATCTTTTGTTTTTCTCTGTGTACGCCTCTCATTTATTGACCTCTAGGGGGGCGGGGAAGGCAGTGTGTGTTCGATTCCCAGGCATCGAGAGGAGAGAAATGGAAGGTACACACCTGGGGCTGGTGCTTGGTTTCCCATCCTGTTACCTGGCTCAGCCGGGCTCCCCATGGGGGCGGTTGGGGTCTTACCTCCCAGGGGAGAGATGCAGTGTCAGGTGACACTTTTGATCACGATTGGGGAAAGATTGTGGCATCAAGGCCGGGGCTGTGGCAAACCATAGTGCTGGGTGCAGGACAGTCACCGCCACCAAGCCTGGCCTGGCCCAAGTTCCAGCTCGCCAGGCTCTCCGCCTTCCAGGAACCTTTGTGTTTCATTTAAAATATGAATCGGCAGCTCTTGCTGCGCCCATCACATGGGTTCATCTGGGTAACGCTTCTCACCAGCTCAAAGCCATGAGACCAGGTCAGCAGCAGGGGAAGTCCCATAGTTGGCAGTGTAGTGGTGTCAAAGACAAAACCTCACCCCCACCCCCTCAAGAAACCACTCACACAGTGCCTAGATGGCTCATCCCCAACCCGACGACCCCCCAGGACCGTTCTGACACGAGTGCTGAGTGTAACTTGCGGTTGGCGACATCTGCAGAGCCCAAGTAAAGATGACAGTGCAGGAGGTGTTTGTTCACAGACGCAGGCGAAAGGGCCACTGGCGCCGCCGATGTGGAGCCCTGCCCTCCTCTGTTCAGGGGCTGCGCTCTGCCTTGGGCACTGCTTCCTCCTTTATGTTCTCAGTCAAGGGAGAGTCCTTTTAGGGTTATTAGCTTGCACTTTGTTGTGGGCAATGCCAGTTCTAAACGGCCATGTCAGAGCATTTGTCTTGTAAGGGAAATCTCAGAAATGATACAAGCTGTGTCTGGCCTCTTCAGAAAGGCTAGGAGGGGGAGAAGAGGGCTCCTCCCTCCACGTCCATCTGTCTGTTTGTCCTCCAGTGGTAGCTGGTGTGAGGTTGGAAACTCACTGGTATTTCGAGGATCAACAGGGTCACCCAAAGTGAGCAGGTTTCCCCAGAGCTTCCAGACAGAACAGACGATGAAGAAGGAACAGGCAATCTGCATCTGGACACTTGACCACTGAAGGCCTATGACTAGCAGTGGGGCCTCATCAGACAGGGGAACCGCACGAGGAGCTGCAGATCATTATCCGATAAAGTGATGGATGGACACTGGCCGTGACAATGGTTACAAAGCGGCAATCATCAGGACTCTGCAGTGTTCCGTTACATTGCCCAGAGGGCTGTACAGGCACAGAGCAAAACATAGACTTTCATAAGACACCTGGGAACCTGTGGTAGTTACATAATCTGGTGTCAACTTGAGACGATTAAAAGTGAAGGGGTGGAGTGTAGCCTGTCGATCAGGTCACAGCTTGATGACCTCAGGTGGATGTGCAATAGCTCACGGGAGGGCAGACACACTGGCTCGGCAGAGACATTCCTGCTGACAAGGCAGATGAAGCTGTGCAAAGGCAGCCAGAGCCCTGGAGCTGGAGGAGCCACGTGGAGACCCACACTGGCACTCAGACGCTTCCACTGCCACTGAACCCACAAGACTCTCCACCCACTGGCCTATGATCTTCCTGCATTCGGTGCCATTGCATGTGTTGCATGAGTCTGAAGAGGAATGTATAGACTAGTAATGGACATGGACTAATATCGGACTTATGAACTGGATCTGGACTGGGCTCAGATGGTTTCTTAGTGTACAATTGCTCTTGATATAAAGTTCTCTCAGACACATATGAGTGCTTATGAACTTCTCTAGGCTACTCAGACAAACCCAGAACCCATGACCCAGGTGGCCCTCTTTCTCATGCTCCCATGACTCCAGTTCTTTTTATCACCCAAGGATCTCTGAGCACAGTCCCTCCCACCTCCCACCTCCCAGACATGCCTGCAACTGCTAGAGGGAGGGAGGGTCCATGGGGGTGGGGAGGGGGCAGAGGAACAGGCTAAGCCAGTCTCCATTCTGGGGGATATGACCCTCCCTTAGACCACATTCAGGCCCTCGGCTGGGGTGGCACTGGTCACAGGGCAGGAAGAGGGGAGGTTGGATGGGGTCAGGACCCCAGAGATCAGGGGAATGTGTGGTTGAGAGCCAGAGCCTAGCACAGTGCAGGAATTGGCTTTACGCCTCCACACGCTCTCCATTGATTCACAAGACACACATTCAAAGATGAAACTATTAAGAACTTATAGATGGGCAACCACAGAGTACTGAACCCTAAGTGCGGGGCCCCGTGGAACTGCACTGGGCATAAAAACTCATGGAACCAGCCTTTCCTTTAGAAAACGCCTCTACCTTGAACAATACTGTTTTCCTTTTGAAAGCTTTCCAGCATTCCAGCTTCATTCTCACATGTCCTTCATGTAACCCACTC
>PVJH01047244.1:0-11416 GCA_004026705.1 Nesogale talazaci
ACATTCTGTCCCTAACCAGCATCCTATCAGTACTCCTCTAAGACCAATTCATTCATTCTTCTCTTAGCTCATGTTATGCATTCAATATTCTTTGACAACACCATCATTCACAGGTGTCTTTTCTTCTTTTATCTTTTTAGGTGTCTGTTCTTTATCTATCAACCAGTTTTCAGATGCAAATGGCTGGGAAAAATCATGACTCACATTGGGCATATCTTAGTCTTCAAAGTGAGAGCTTCTGAAAATTTCAGAGACCTTTTGCTCACTTGCAGTGGATTTTCTCAGTGCAGTCTATCATTTGATTTCTCAACTGCTGCTTCCATAAGGGTTAATTGTGGACCCAAGTAAAATGAAATCCAGCAGATCCTGGAATAAAACATCTACTGCCCTGCTTCTGTTCAAATGACAGCTAAAGAAATGCGTTGGGACATCAGGAACTGCCATAAATCATGATCAACTTGAAGACAACATATTACATACTTTGAAGGGGACTTCAAAGTTTGTAGGAAAAACCCACTCTCTCTAAATCCACATTTCCATGAATTTTATGAAGTCCCCTTTATGATCTGAATTTTCAAAAATATTTTTATTTGGGGCTCTTACATCTAATCACAATCCATACATTCCTCTAGTGCATCAAGCACATTTACACATATGCTGCTATCCTCATTTTTAAAGCATTTCTTCCCATTTGAGCCCAAGATATCTGCACCTCATTTCTTCCACTCCCTCCCATGCCCACTTTTCCTCACAAACGCTTGATAAGTTATAGATTATGATTTCTATATCTTACATCATCCTCCATCACTGCTTACCCACTTTCCAGTTATTTGTCCCCCTGGGAGGGGGATCTACAGTTGATCTTTGTGATCCATTCCCCTTTTCTCCCCATACCCTCTCTTAATTCTCCTTGTATATCTACTCTCCTTGTTGTCTCTAAGAGGTTTATCTATCCTGGATTCCCTGTGTGGCTGGCTCTTATCTGTAGCAGTGGGCATGCTCTGGTTTAATCTGATTTGTAAGGTGAATTTGAGGTCATGATAATGGGGTGAAGGAAGTACCAAAGAACTAGAGGAAAATTGTGTGTTTCATCATTGTGATACTGCACCCAGACTGGCTTATCTCTCTGTGAGGGATGTGCAATTGTCTACAGATGGACATTGGGTGCCCACTCCATGCTCCCCCACCTCATTCACCTTGGGTATGGTTTTATTCTGGGTCTTAGATGCCTGATACCTGATCCCTTCAACACTTCATGATTACACAGGCTGGTGTGCTTCTTCCCTGTGGACTTTGTTGCGTCTGAGCTAGATGGCTGCTTGTTTATCTTCAAACCTTTAGGACCCCAGATGCTACATCTTTTGGCAGCAGGGCACCGTCAGCTTTCTTTACCACTTTTGCTTACGACACACTTTGTGCTCAGCAATCATGTCGGAAAGGTGAGCATATGCTCTGAAATTTTTGAAAATAATTCTTTTAATCTTTTAATAATTTTTTTATTTGAAGAGATTATTGACATATAATTCACATAATATACAGGTCAATGGCTGAAATAAATTTAAGAGTTGTGCAATCACCACCATCATCAACTTTAGAACATTTACTTCATTCTTGTACTCCTTATTAGATCCTCATTCCCAACCTCCCCTTCCATAACCCAAAGAAAACATTGGTGCCATTACTGTCCCTATAGATCTACCTCTCTTGGACACCATTTACAGAAAAGCATACAAAAACAAGCAAACAACAACAAAAGCAAAATAAACAGGGGAACACTACAATTGAAAAGAAAGCACCAAATAATAAAAACGAACAAATTTTAAATGGGCCAAAGTGAAAGAAAAATTACAAGGTGTCAAATTTTAACCTAACTATGCCTGCAGTAGTTACTTTCCAGGGCATTCAGATAGCAAGCAGATTCACTGGAGGACTAACCCAGATTGGGACCTGGCAAGTGGATTTGGAGCTAGCACTGCCATCCTGGCTTTTTTCCCCGCTCCACAGAATTTGTGAAAACAACTCTTAGTTGAATTTTATTTCTGTGGTTTTGTGTATTTAAAAAAATATGTTAAAGAAAAGAAAATGAGAGGACTAGGACTAATAGATGTAAACATATTTGTTGTCACAGAGAGCAGAAATACTTGGATACTTTGATGAAAAAGATTAGTCAAGGAACTTTGAAGAGATGGGGACCGATCTAAAAGAAGTAAGAGAGAGAGGGAAAAGAGGAAAAGAGATGACTCATCTGTTTTGATTAAAAGAACTGCATTTGAAACCAATGTCTGCAAAATTCATTAAACCATTAATATACCTAAACTACTTTTTCCTAACATCATCTAGAAAATAAACTTTTGATAATTGCATTCAACTGGATGTGGTGCAGTTACATGTGAATTCGATTAATCCTCTTGGCATCGAGGTTAGGTTTTGGACTACAACTACTTGCCAGCTCCAATGGAGAAAGATAGGACTTTCCACGACTGTGAAGAGTTAGTGTTCCATGAGCCCATAGCGACAGTTTTCCCTTTCTTACAGGATTCCTGTGAGGTGGTATCGACTCAATAGCAGTAAGCTTTGTGTGTTCGCTTAGGTGTGTAACAACACTCCAGAAAGTGACAGTATGTTGCTCTAAAAGGAAAAGTAAAAAATATGAACTCACAGAAAACCTTCCTGGTTAGACATTCTCAACAGATTGAATGCATGTAAAGAAAAGTGAACAAGCTAGTTCAAACAAAGTTATCTGAGAATACCAAAAAGTATACATATATGTACATATATAGGTATTTAGGAACGAAGGTTTCATGTTCTTTGAATAGAACTCAAGCAGAGATGCAAAACTCGTTCTGTAAAATAAATCGTCCAATGTGTGCTTATTACAACTCTGTATATACTACATTGATGTAATTTCTTTACTTGTCCACTCTCCTCTCAGGCTGCATGCTCCTCTGGGCAAGGCTTTTAACCCTTCCTCATCTATTTTTCATGCCTAGGAATTCTCATAGGCATGTGTTAGATATGCGATTAATATTTATTTTGTGAATGAATGCAAGAATGAATAAATATGAGTGACTGTATAGAGTGGACTTCTGGGTTGCTCACACTTTCCAGTCTCTTTGTCAAAGTCTGTGCTATCACAAATATTTTTGCTTTGATTAACTTGGTGGCAAAAGAAGAATTATATATCTAGAGTTCTTTCTTTCTGCATCATGTTATTTACTTCAAAATAATATTTTAGACCAAATTCACGTTATTCTAACTCACATCTAATGATATAAAATCAAAACTGGACACACTGTCATCGATTTGGTTCCACCACACAGCATGGCATAGAGTTTCTGATACTATAAATCTCTGGGCGAACGGACGGCCTCATCTAATGTTATACAGAGTATTGCAACTAAACAAGTATATCCTGTCTCGATCCTTTCTGTACTGAAAGAATAATGTGGAGGCAATGTTTGACCTCCTCTTACTTCCCAAAAAGAAAAGAAATGAAATGAAAACTCAATTCCAACTCCAGACCAAATCCCATGTGGTAGAAGTTAGACTTGCCTCCAGCCTCCAACCCATGGGGACATCAACTCTCTTTCACACAGCAGTGATCACACAGAACTCATAGACCAGACTCAGGATTATGGGGTTTAATAAGGAAGTTAACACATGAAAATTAAGGTCAGAAATGTTCTGGATACAATTCTTCGATCACGATTTTTCTCAGTCATGATTACAGATCTTCAGTCTCTCAGCTCACAAACTAGTTGGCCTTTGCCCTATTCTGGCAAGTGTTACAAAGCTCCCCTAGTGTTGCTGATAAATGCCCAAAGGATACCATACTCCAGCATAAGCCTTCACCTCAAGACACTCAATTCTAGCTCCTTGGGTGAAGAGATCTAGCTCCTCTTGATTGAATGTCCTGGGGAATCCCACTGTACACACCAATTTCCTACCTGAAGGTATTCAGCTTTCCTTGCTCCAGGAAGGCCACTCTTCTATCACATGCTTTGGCTCTGGGTTCTGCATTGCAACTCACTTATGTTTCTCTGGAGTCGTAGCTCTGTCTCTGGGACCAAGGGTGTTCTGGATACAGTGACCTCAGGTTTAAGGAACTCATTCTATTTTTAGCTCTTCTTTCTTGATGGCAGTGAGGTCTGCCTTTTGTGCTTCTAAAATAGCCTAGTGTGTACCCAGTGGGAGGGCAAAATTGACCATGACCCTAGCTAGAGTTCCAGTCACTTTATTCGGAGGGTCTCACACAGTTTTGGGAGGTGTTATTAAGGCGATGTCTAAAGGAATCATAAAAAGTAAGTCACTGCATCAGTCACATCTTCACCTTCAATGAAAAACCAAAACATTTAACTATAACCACCACACAGACATATCCATGAGAATAAAGCCAATACTTCATCTTGTAGATTCTTGGCAGCTGATTAACTTTCAGAGAAAAATAATGATAGATAGTATTGAATGATGCCTGACCATGTACCAAGGTGTACTGGTGACATAATTGGCTATGTTTTGGGCTGCAAACTGCAAGGCCATCAGTTCAAACCTACTAGTCACTCTTCAGAAAAAAAGATGACATGTACTGCTTCAGACGTCCAAGGGAGCAGATCTACCCTGTCCTATGGTGCCTGTGACTTAGAATTGACTTGATGGCAATGAGAGGTTTTTGTTACTTAATTTTATTTTGTGGCCATGTGTCAAACACAGTGCAAACAAGTTACCTATATGACTCTACTGGACCTCTATCAGATTTTAACGAAATAAGGGTTATCATGTTTCCCATTACATAGCTTAGGAGATTGAAAGTTCCAGACGCTAAGGCCCTAGTGCAATGGAGGCTGCTTGAAAAAGGCTTCTCTGAAGACAAGCTCCCTGGACATTCTTCCCTCCTGCCTTTCTTCTGACTGCTTGACTTCAATGATTTTACTCACACTATGGATGAGAACGTTGACATTCTTAACTGACGCCTAGCCAAGCTGTCTACACCTGCCCCTTTTACATAGCAACCCTCTTCTTAGAGACTAGTTTAATTTGGATTCATTTAAAAGAGTCATCTCTCTTGTTAATTTACAAATGGAAAAGATCAGTGAGGTGTGAGAGTGAAACGGGTATTAAAATACAGGAGAACATATGCAGAGGACACTAACAAGAAGCAGACCGCACAGAGCTGCTCAGTATGAGAGCTGCCCTGTCACATTCCTACTTGGGACATCTGTGCCTGTGCCAAGCTGTCTCCGAGGAAGCCTGAGAGCCAGACTGCCGAGCAGACCCCTTCCTCCACACCCTCGGTGCAGTGTTGCTATTCCCCAGCACCTGCCTGCAAAGACATTTGTCTTCCGATGCTGCATGCAGCATCCAGAGCGTGCACTGTCACCATCTAATAACACCTTTGCAGTCTCTCCCCAGCAGGGGCTCTGCTTGGCTCTTTTAATCTTCTCGCCCTCACTAGGAAATAACTATTATTCCCCTTCCCCTCACAAATTAAATTGTATTACCAGGTAGTACCAACTGGGGCAATGCCAGCTGAGTAAAATTGATGGCAAATGCAGACAGAAGAATCGGAATGCCCTTAGCTGTCTTCAACGAAGTGGAGCTTTATTTCAGATGCAATAGCCAAATGAGGCACTCACGCCAGCATCACGTGAGCTACCTGGTGTCCCTGACTAAATCCCAAAGCAGGCATGATACAGACAGACCCCAAAGGCTCAGAGCCATCTCATTTCGGGACTCCATCAGCTACTCCATCACAGGACACCTAGGAATCTGAACCACTGCTATCTTCCTGTGCCTACACTTGAATAAATAACTGTTCACCTGAGGTGTTGCATTCACCTATTTACATATGCCAACATGCAGCCGGTAGGGTTAGCTTTCAAATGACTAACTCGAAGCCCTTTAGGAAAGTACTCAAATGACATACCAATGAGGCATGCCGTGTAAAACATAAGCAAACGGCAGGGCTCCTGCTGCCTGATTCTGACAGGAAGATTCAATAAAAGGTTGAAAATCAGCCTTGAGAGTCATAAATCACGAATTCAGTCTTCTGCTGATGTCATGGTGTCCATGGTGTGGTAGAGCCTTTCAGCTGGCAGCGACTAGTACATATTCGGCTGGCTGGTGTCATCACCCCTCTCTCAACTAAACACTCCCTCCCTGCCTCCCATGGGATCCTCAGAACTCTGGTACTGCCTATTGGAGCCCTGGAAACCTCCTACTGGGAAATTGTGGCGGTCGCCCAATCTGGTGTCAATTTGAGGATTAAGGGGTGGAGTCTAGCCTGTCAATCTGGAGACAGCCAATGTGACCTCTGTGTGAGTGAGCGTGGCCTCCTGAGAATTCTGGGAAATGTGGCAATATCTTTATGGAGGCGGAGACACTGTCTCTCTCAGCGCATTTTCTTGGGGACTTTCTACTGACAACACTTGCTTGGAGGCTCTCTACAGACAAGCCTTAGAGGAGAAGCCACATGGAACCACCCTAGTGTCCTAAGCCAGACAAGTCACCAGGACGCAACCAGACCTCTGAAGCCAGAGGAGCCACTTGATACCCCTGCCAGCACTGAGATGTTTACAATGCCACTGGATCCAGAGGCATCTACACATCTGGCTGTGATCATCTTGCATTCGGTGTCATTGCATGTGGTTCGTGAGTCCGAAGAAGACTTTATAGACTGGTTTTGGACACGTGGGCTAATATCAGACTTGTGGGCTTGGACTGGATTGAGTTGGAATACTTTCTTGATGTACAGTGGCTCTTGTATATAAAACTCTTCCTTATACACATAAGAATTTCTATGGATTTGTTTGTCTAGTCTACCCGGACTAACACAGAAATGGTCCTGCCATCTTACAGGGTCTGCCTCTCAGAATCATGTGATTAAGCATTCCCATGTCATCAACTATCCTAAGGGATCAGTGCCCCATTGGGCTTGCTGCTTGAGGGATGAATGTGAAAACAAAGAGCTGCAGAAAGAATTCAGGTTAAGAAGACTCTGACAGCATCCCAGATTGTTGCCTTTAAAATTCGTGGCATGCTGGGAAAGAGAGGAGCACAGCTTTGACCCTGTGAGCTCACTGCCCTTGCTCTTCCGACTGAGACACTGCACATTGGTCTTGATCATCCCAGAAAGGAAAAGAGGTATGCAATACCTCCACGACACAGTGACCAGAGAGGACAGGGTGGAACAGACCCTGTGGATTCCTGAGACTATAATTCTTTACAGGAGTAGAAAGCCTTATCTTTCTCCTGTGAAGAAGCCGGTGGTTTTAACTCCCGACCTTGAGGGTAGGAGCCCAAAAGGTAACCCTCTGAAACATGAGGGCTCCTAGTTTCTGGAGTTCGTCATCTAGCTGGTTCATGACAGAAACAGCCAAGCCACTGTCGAATCTGTGCATTCTTGTGGTCCCCATTCGAGACACACAGCAAATGCTCAGTAGATAAATGCTGGTTGAAGAACTGACTGGGTGGATGAAAAATTGGATAGCTCTGCATATGCTTCATTAGGAATGTGGGCTCCTATGATAAAGCACTCTCTGTTTTTCACAACTAAGCAGGCAGTATTAGAACAGATGTTTCCAAGCCACCGCAGAGGCTCTGCTTTCCTCTGTTACTGGCAGACAGCTGAGGACATCAGAATTTTTTTTTCATTTTTCAATAAAATGAAATCACATGTGCATTTCAAAATGTCAGCCTCTGTTGCTGGCTGTGCTGTTGCCTTGGTAACATAGACGATGACATTATAAGCGATGGTCCCTGCCATGGCAGCTATTTGAAAGTCCCCCTGCAGAGTTCCACAATGAGATATTGCTATTATGTATCCTGACTCACCCCCTGGTTTGAACCCGGATGCGTGTACCTGTGTGTGCCTGCGAAAATGAAGTTCATCATATGTTAGTTCCCGCTTTCATTTGTGGGCAAAGTAATTATTTAGTTGCTAAGTAATTATTTTACCTTCCTCCTTCATTTGCTTCAATTATGCATGCAGTAGATGACATATTGCTGATGATAATATCCTCAAGAGTACTGAGAAACTGACTCTGGGATGTATCAGACCAGAAGAACCCATTAAACATTAGAGGAACTAACATATACTTGTATGCTTTTGTTATTGCTAAGTGGACACAATTTTTATAAACGTGTCCTCTATCATAATTTTAAGAATCCTTGGGGTTTTATGCTTGCTACTTACTGAGAAGTCAGTGGCTCCAAGGCATAGCAGCTGAGGGAGAGAAAAGATCTGGTGATCCAATGGCATACAGGTAACTGGATTAGTCATTACCTAGGGGCAGGGGAAGGGAGGTTGTGGGGAAATGGGTGCTAACAACCATGAGTCTGAGAACAAAATGTCTTGAAATTAGTTGTGCTGATGATAGTCCAACTCTTCTTAATATGACTAAACTAATTGGCATAGTGTCTACACGTTAGACTGTTGAACACAAGATCAGTAGTTCAAAAACACCAGTTCCTCAGAGAGTGAAAAATGAGGATTCCTACACCTATTAAGAGTTATAATCTCAGAACAGCTCTATTCTGTCCTAAAAGGTCATCATGAGTCTGAATGATGACAGTGAGGGGAGGGGAGGGGTTAAATTGTAAGTCATGTGAATTATATGCCAATAAAACTACTCAAAAAAGAGAAAATACCTGCTCAAGGGGGTGATAGAAAAAGTAAATTTCTGGCCCCTGCTATACTACCTGGACCTTCTCCCAGGAATTTCTGTATACAGCAGTTTTTCCTGATGCCCCCTTTGCATTTTTTTTTATTAAGCTTATCTGAGCGGACTCATGTTGTACATGTCCTTTTACGTTTGGCTAACTTCACTTAGCATAGTTTCCTCCAGTTCTTCCCATGCAGTGATGTGCTTCATGTGATCACCACTGCTTTTCAGTGATGCATAGTACTCCATTGTATGTATGTACCACAGCTTTTAATCCATTCATCAGTTGATTGAAATTTGGGCTGCTTCCAAATCCTTGTAATTGTGAACTGTGCTGCGATGAACATTGGAGCATAGATGTCTGGTTGTGGTTTGTTGCTTGATTCTTCTGGGTGTATGCCCAGTAGAGGGATTGCTTGGTTGTGGGGTAGCTCAATTTCCATCTGTTTTAGCTATCACCAAATCAATTTCCATAGTGCTGTACATACCTACAGGTCCACCGGCAGTTGATAAGAGTTCCTATCTCCGCACAGCCTCTCGAACACTTACTGCTTTCTGATTTTTTAAATTGGGCTATCCTTGAGGGCGTTAGGTAGTATCTCATTGTTGTTTTGATTTGCATTTCTTTTATGGCTAATGATCGGGAACATTTTCTCATATGCTTACTGGCCATTCAGATTACCACTTCTGTGAAATTTCTGTTCAGGTCCTTTGCCCACCTCCTCAGTGGGCAGTTAGTTTTGCTCTTTTTGGAAGCTATCAGGGTATTGTAGATTTTAGTAATAAGGCCTTTATCTGATTTGTCAGATGTACCCTGGAGCCAGAAACATGGGGAATTTAGGATAGATAATCCCTTCAGGACCAGTGGTGGGAGTGGTGATACCGGGAGGGTAGAGGAATGGTGGAATAGAAGGGAGAATCAATTTCAGGATCTACAAATAACCTCCTTTATGGGGTACAGACAGCAGGTAAGTGAGGGAAGGGACACATCAGTGTGCAATGTGAAAAATAACAATTTGTAAATTATTAAGGGTTCATAGGGGAGCGGGAGTGGGAAGGGAGGAGAAATATGGGGAGCTGATACTTAGGGCCTAAGTGGAAGGAAAATATTTTGAAAGTGATGATGGCAGCAAGTGTGCAAATGTGGTCTGCATACAATTGATGGATGTATTGATGGTGATGGGAGTTGTATGAGCCCCCAATAAAATGATTTATTTTTTTAAAAGGAGGGGGAAAGAGAAGTTTATACCAAGGGCTTAAGTAGAAAATAATTGGAAATGAATATGACAACATGTATACAGATATGCTTGACACAAATGATGAATGGAATGTTATAAGAGCTGTAAGAGCCCCCAATAAAATCATTGGGAAAAAAAAGACAAAGTAAATTTCAAACAATTTCATTGCCATTGAGTCAATTCTCACTCATTGTGACTTGATGGGACAGAGTAGAACTGCCCCTGTCGATTTCCAGGCTTGTATATGTCTTTACGTGCAGAGACAACATGCACAGACGACCTCATCTTCCGTTTTATGGAGTAGTTGGTGGTTTCAAACTACTGACCTTGAGGATGGTAGCCTGATGTATAACCAGTATATCACCAGGGTACCTGCTCATGCACCTTCAAAGCACTCCCCATTACATTTCATATATTTGTCAACTCTGAGATTCCATTTTTGGAGACATTGTTCAAACTCTTCTATTTGGATAGCTGACAGCACCTCCCTCACATTTTGTTTCACCTCTTCTATGTCACAAAGTCGCTGATCCTTAATGTCCCTCTTCATACATAAGCAAAAAGAATTCACACGGAGTGAGTTCAGGTGTGTGGAGTAAAAGAAGCATGCTATTTTTGCCCCAAACAGATGCATTGAGATGGGTGCATGAGCAGGTGTCATGGTAGCAAAACCAGTCCCCTGTCTTCCACAAATCAGGCCTTTTTTATTGCACACTGTTCTGCAATCTTTTCAGAAGTTCTAAAGAGAAAGCTTGGTTAACAGTCTGACCTGGTGGAATGAACTCCAAATGCAGCATGAGTCGACATTTTTGGCCATTTGGCAAGCAGACAACATCCAGAATGAGGTTTGGAATCACCTGACATTTCATCTTTCTTGAAATGAGAGAACCACTTGTACACTTGAATTTTTCCCAAAGTGATGTCTTGTAAGCAACGTTCAACATCACAACAATTTTTGCAGCATTTTTCCTGAGCAGGAAACAAAATATCTCAGCTATGTACTGTTCTCTTAAATCAGCCATCACAAAAAAAATGAGATTTGAGTGAAAATGCTTTGGTGAAAAACTTCACGGTGATTGGAGAGAACCTTCCTAGGTGATGCCATTGGGTACACTATCTCAGAGTGAGTTGCTTCATGCGTGCCTTGTGGGAAAGATGCTATTATGAAAGCACTGCCCAGTAGAGCGTTTTCTCTATTTTAGGGGGTACCCCTGATATATTCCTATCACTATGGGTGAAAGAGAAGGCAATATATAATAAAAGGGAGATAGACATAACATTATCAAGGCTGTTCTGACAGAGACAGGTAGAACCTCTAAAACAAAGGTCCTTAGACACCCTTCAGGCTTGGCACTAGACTCTTCCCTATGGTTCAACTTTCAGCCAAATAGTGAATAAACATACAAAGTGAACAATGAATTACATATCCAGAGGATAACCACATCTGACTAAAAGAGTAGCTTTTTTCCCCAAGGATAAAGCTCAGAAGAGAGGAAGGGTTAAGAAAAAAGCAGGGAT
>PVJH01047245.1:0-11398 GCA_004026705.1 Nesogale talazaci
CTGAGCCCTGGGTGGCACTAACTAAAAGGTTGGTAGTTAGACTCCACCTAGAGCAGTGGTTCTCAGTCTTCCCAATGCTGTGACCCTTTCATACAGTTCCTCATGTTGTGGTGACCCCCAGGCATAAAATTATTTTCATTGCGACTTCCTCACTGTCATGTTGGTAGGGTGATGAATCGGACGATCCCTGTAAAAGGGTCGTTCGACCCCCAGGTTGAGAACCACTGACCTTGAGGATCCTTGGAAGGAGGCCCTGGCAATTTTCTTCTGCAAGGTCACAGCAGGCAGACGCAGGAGGCCGTTCTATTCTGAAACCCATGGGGCTGCCAAGAGTCTAATGACCAGACACCAACTGGCTTTGTTATTGCTCTCCTCCCTGCTGTCGCTCGCGCTGGGTGGGTCATGTGCCGGGCCGCCAACCACCAGGCCAGCAATCGGAAACCAACAGCATTGGTAGGGGTCTCTCTGTGGCTTCTCCGGCACCAGAGGTCTGGTTCCATCAGGGCAAGCTCACGTGGCTTCTCCTCTGCACTCTTGTCTTGTCGATTGACTGTCGCCAAGAGACTGAGTCAAGTCTTTCTCCTCCAATTGGGAAATACCACGAGACTTCCCAGAGAAAGCCATGCCCACACAGAGGCCTCATTGGCTATCTCCAGATTGACAAGCTAGACTTCACCCCTTTATCCCACTGATAAAGTTGACATACAGGTAGGTACATGACCGCCACAGAGGGGGAGTGTTTTTGAGACAGTCACATGGAAATGCTAAATAAACAATTGAACCCATGGGTTAGGGTTTGGAGGAGTGGTATGAAATTGAGGTTTGAATTTGAGAACTTAAACCTAACAGATTTGAGAAACTTGAACCTAACAGATGGTAACAGTATCTACCCTTTGTTCCTCATTCTCTCTCTCTCTCTCTCTCTCTCTCTCTCTCTCTCTCTCACTCTCTCCTGAGTCCATTCTAGCTCATGGTGACCCCATGTACGTCAGCATAGTGCTGTGCTTCATAGGGCTTGAATGGCTGATTTTTTTTAAAGAAGTAGCTTCCCAGAGCTTTCTTTTCCCCTACTGAAACTCACCATGTCTACTTGAACTCACAACCTTTGGGTTCACAGCCAAGTATATTTCCGGGTTGCACCACTCAGGGACCTTGTGCCCAGTGCATGACCTGGCATATTTTAAATTCTCGAAAAGTGATTTTTGAATAAACAGAATAAATAAACTGCAAGTGGCACAGTTTCTTCTTACTCTGAGATGGTGCTTGTTTAAGGATCGTACAACTCATGTCGACATTCTTTCAGGAAGGAATTAATGAGTTGTCGGCATCTACGCCCTGGGTAGAGGGGTCCCGGGGAGACCCCTCTGATGAGGGTTGGGGTGCATAGCTCTGCTGTCAGGGGGAGACATGACGGGCTTTCTGCAGGGGGTTGCAAGATAACTCAGGAACTGACATACCTCACTCAATTGTCAGTGACAGTGAGCTTCCAAACAGCTTCTTGTAGAGTGGACAGAATCCAGTTCTCCCTCAGGACCTCAAGAGAAATAAAACCAAAGAGTCAAACTCACTGCCATGGATTCCATGCTGGCCCATAGCGACTCCATGGGGGTTGGAGACCATGGAAGTCCAGTATTTCTCCCTCGGAGCTGCTGGTAGGTTTGAATTGCCAACCATTATGGATCGCATCCTCACCACTACACCACCAAGACTCCTTACAAGAGGGATTAAGTGACGAAATTCTCTGAGCGTCATGTTGAACTGGTGTGAGTTCCCTTCTTGACAGGTCATACAACAAATCCTTCTAAGTTGGGAATTGTCAATCCTGTTTGAATGCTCTTTTGTTTTTTTGGTTTTTTAAAAGATCATTTTATTGGGGGTCATACAGATCCCATCACAATACATACATACATATATACATACATACATTGTATGCAAAGCACATTTGTACACTTGTTGTCGTCATCATTCTCAAAATATGTTCTTTCCACTTAAGCCCCTGGTATCAGCTCCCCATATTCCCTACTTCCCCATGAACCCTCGATAATTTACAAATGATTATTACTTTGTCATATCCTTCACTGTCCGATGTCTCCCTTCACCCACTCCCCTGTTGCCCATACCCTAGGGAGGAGACCATATGTAGATCCTTTTAATCGGTTTCACCTTTATACCCCACCCTCCTTCCACCCTCCTGGTATTGCCACTCTTACCACTGGTCCTGAAGGGATCATCTGTCCTGGATTCCCCATGCTTCCGTTTCCTCTCTGTACCAGTGTACATCCTCTGGTCTAGCCAGATTTGTGAGGTAGAATTGGGATCATGATAGTGATGGAGTGGAGGAGGCATTTAAGAATTAGATGAAAGTTGCATATTTCATGAACCCTGACTGGCTCATCTCCTCCCTGCAACCCTTTTGTAAGGGGATGTCACTTCACCTACAGATGGGCTTTGGGTCCCCAATCTGTACTCCCCCTTATTTATAATGATATAAGTTTTAGTTCTTGGATGCCCAATACCGGACCCCTTGGACCCCTTGTGGTCACACAGGCTGGTGTGCTTCTTCCATGTGGGTTTTGTTGCTTCTGAGTTAGATAGCTGCTTGTTTACCTTCAAGCCTTTAAGACTCCAGATGCTATATCTTTTGATAGCTGGGCACCATCAGCTTTCTTCACTTCTTTTGCTTATGCACACATTTGTCTTTAGTGATAATGTCAGGAAGGTGAACATCATGGAATGCCAAATTAATAGAACCAAGTGTTCTTGCATTGAGGAAGTACTTGAATGGAAGTCCAATGCCTTAATACTAGCCCTATAAGTATATACATATAGATCTATTTCCCCATCATCATATAAATATATGTCATTATGTACATGCCTGTTTTGGGATCTCTATAAATGCCCTTTGCCTCCCAGTTCTTTCCTCTATTCCCTTTTACTCTCCTCTTGCCCCACTCTCATGCTCAGCTTTCAACTGAGCTTCAGTAATTTCTCTTTGTTACATTACTGCTCTTTTGTTTTGACAGTGCTTATTCATTCTTTGCAAAATCTGTGGAAGAGATTTTAGCTTCTGGCTCATCAGTAGACACTAGTGGCCTTAGAGGGTGAGGGTGGTTTAGGGATAGTCTCAGAAGATTCCGCCAATAGCATCTTTTAGTTCTAGAGAAGGGACCCCTGGTGACATGACCTGTTGAGTTGCTTGGCCACAAGGTCAGCAGTTTGAAACCACCCACCACTCCTTGAGAGAAAGACAATGCTTTCCACTCCCATACAGAGTCCACCTTAGAAACTCATAGAGGCAACTTTAACCGTGTGTTATAGGATCTCTGCGAGTCACTATGGACTTGCCGGCAGTGATTTGGGCTCTCTGGAGTTTTAGAGAAAGTTGCCGTAGAAGCTATTGTCTTTTCTTCCAGGGGCTAGTAGTAAAAGTCTCATGGCCATCACCTTTACCTATTTAGACTTGGTTCCTTCCTGGCCCCCTGCTCCAACAGCATTGTTAGGGGCAAAAGGGATCCTTTCTGGTGGCCTAATGGCATGCTGGCCTTCTTGAGACCCAGCCTCCAGCCTTCACGTTGGAGTGAAAGGTTAGGGGCTCTCAGAGTGTTCTGACCAAGTCAACTGTGTAGTGACTGGGCCTGTGCCTTTGCTCAAACGGGGCTTGATAGAGGCAGTAGATTGATTCCCCCGGGACAGCATGGAACGGCCTCTCTGTCGCACTCAATGAAACATCATATGGGTTCGTGTGTGCTGCGCTTGGACTCCGGAGGGTGTGCTTAAAGAGCTGTGGCATTGTCAGGCAGCTGATTTTACACTAGGCAAGGTTCGTATCTTGCTTTTCTGAGTGACTCCTGGTTTCTTTTCCTTAGTGAGCAGCTGCCTTCGAAGGAGAGCCAGGGATGATGAACATGCCTACTACCGGACCAGGTTCTGGTGGAAGCACTTTCGGGCTCTTTGGGAGAGCTAGGTACACTTTAGCCCTTACAAAAGGTGACAAGACCAAGCAGGGGACTTTTTACAAGAAGAGCTCCGTGGTACTGATCTGTAGCCACAAGAGTACAATTCGTTCCTGGTATGGTTAGTATCTTGGTAGCTCATTCTGACCTGGGCAGAAGATGCCTCCAGACCCCTGTGAATCTAGAATGCCCGGCTTTTCCCACGAGCCCAGTGCTTCCCCTCCTCTCTGTGACACGAGCCTGTGCTCCACTGGCTTCCTTAAAGGCTGGAGAACACAGTGTCGTTCATCTCACTGTGCAACCCCTCACCAGACATGTGCTTGGTGGTGTTTGTGGCGGGGATTCCTGCCGTCCCTCTGGTGCCGTCTGCAGGACTGGCTGTCACCCATAGGATTTTCATTGGTTCGTGTTTTGCCAGTCCATCGCTCAGCCTTTCTTGCTTGTCTGACCCTGTCTGGAAACCCCACTGAACCCTGCGTGCCCTGTGCATGAGGTGCAATGGCCACGACCCTCAATGTGTTGACAGCAGGTATCTTTTCCAGCTTGTTTTTTGTAATCTAATAATCCCGATACTAAATCCTTTTACCCCCAGTGTTTAATAATAATACAATCTGTGGGGCTCCAGTATACATGCCAGTAATACACATTAGTTCATAGGTGATTTGTGACCAGGGGAATGATGTCACCTCATGTCTGAGTTCTCACTCAAGACAAGAGGCATCAGAAGAGCAGGACTGGAATGACCGGGAAAGGCGAACGCCTCAGCTCCAGCTCCTCAAGATCATTGAGAATAAGTGCCTGCACCCCAACTTGGGCCTTCCCGCTGGCTGCAGCCTGCACATCCTCCTGCTTTGCTGTCTCTGCTTTTGGAAGGAGACAAATCCCACTTTCCCCTCTTTGTTCTGAGACAGCTATGCAGGGAGCACTCCCCCTCGGTCCCTAACCACCCAGAGCGAGAGCAGACCTCAGACGCTACAGGGCAGATAAGGACCCAGATGGAGAGACGGTGGGCAGGGTCTGGGAGCGCTCCCTACAGAAGCTTCCCTGTCCCAGAAGGGACTTGTGTGCCTCTGCGCCTTTCATCAACCAAGACGCCCATGGAGCAACCAGAGTCTGAGGCTCATAGGGTTGCACCACATCAGAAGTGACTCATTGGCAGTGGACGTGGGTTTTCTTTGAGTGGGCATGATTGATTGATCAACCCACCTCCGCCGACCTGGTCCATCCCTACCTGAGACCTGTCCTGGACATCGACCTTCAAAGAATACGGTGGTGTTGCTACGGCCGACTGTATGGTTGGGAGGTCCCATCCGTGGTGAAATGCAGTGATTGGCTCTCACAAACCAATGAGGAAACCCAAACCCTGTGGCTAACGTTAGTGGACACCCCACGCCAGCCTATCGTTTGGGTGCGCTTCTAGTGGTTCCCCGAGCACCCATTTCCTGTGAGCCCCCAGACTGAGCTGCCAGTTGGGTTCTGAAGAACCAGGTTTGGGAGTGTTCTCTGGTCACTAGTTTCAGAGGCTTGGCACGGCCTGCCCACTCTGTTTTTCCTACATGTTCTGGTGCTGACATCCTGTGGATCAAGGCCTGTCCATGGCCTGAGCGGGAGGAGGTGGGGGTCAGAGCATGTGCATGTGTACATGGGCGCGCTTCTCTGCCGATCACTGTCCTGTCTTCCCAGCCTGGCTGAGTGGAGGGATGCAAGGCCTGTGTTGGGTTCTCTTTTGTGTGTGTGTGTGTGTGTGTGTGTGTGTGTGGCATCACTGCCCTGGTGGGAGTAGGAAGCCCAGCCTTGCTCCTGGAGAGCTGCTGGATTTGAACGGCCAACCCTGTGGGCCGCAGTCCTGCACACAACCATTACGCCAGGGCTCAGCCTTTTTTCTTTTTCTTTTTTTGGTTGGTTCTCTAAAGTTGCTATTGCCAGTCCATCTTTCAGCCTTTGTACCTTTACACCAGTAAGGGCAGGGGCTTCTCTGGAGTCCCTTTGTGTGCAGCTGGATTCTGTGTTGACCTTCCGTCAAGTTCCTCAGCACCAGTAGAAAGAAGGACCTGGTACAGTGACAGGCAGTGTCTTCATTCTCGGTGGTGCCCACACGGCCTGCACCAGGCTGGCCACTCCCTGCTGTCAAAGTCCATATTCTGACTCATAGCAACCATGTGTGGGTGGATGGGTGTGATTTCTAAGGCTGTAAATCCTTATGGGAGCAGATCGCCCTCTCTGTCTTGTGGGGATCTCGACCAGTGAGACCCTCACGTGGTAACTTTAGGGGAGCGACGAACCTAGACGAAGAAAAGACAGAGAGACAGGGAGCAAGACAAGTGCTGATCAAGCTCCGTTTATTTTAGGTTTAGCCGGCAGTATATATCTCCAAGCATAAGGGGAAGTAATGGGCTTACAATTCTTGCCATGCATGGCATGCTCTGAGACCACAACTTACACAATGTTGTTAAACCAATCACAATAAAGGTCAATTATTGGGTAAATTATTGAGCAGCTCAGGAAACTGTTGTTGCCACAGACAATCCCACGACGTACAGGAAGCTAATCATACAATTGTGTTTAGCAATGATAACCCCCTGATTAAGATCTGCGCAAGGGGCAGGCAGTTGAGACAGCTGGCGCAATCTCAAAAATACCCAGGTGGCAGAGGTCGCCATCGGCCCCCCACACTGTCCCCCTTGGATTGGTTCCTGAGTTTGAACCACCAACCTGGCGATTAGCAGTTCCAGGCTCGCCCCATCCCAGGGCTCCCGGGGTAGGAGGAATAAATGCTAGTGTCCTTACGCAAGAGCACTTGCTTTGAAATTTTCTGAGAAGCATGGGTAAGGATTCCTTAGAGTCCTAGAGGATGGAGAGGTGGGAAAAGGCGCTCCTCAGACTTCTACATGTGAACGGCAGGGGTGTGAAAAACTGGCTAGTTTGGACATGTACACACACACACACACACACACACCCTCCACTCCCACTCACCCGCACAGCTACACATTGGGGTCTTGGGAACCCAGGAGCGGCCCCCTTGCCCTCCGTGGGCAGAGGGAGTTGTGAGTGCTGCCGGACAGACAGAGATAGTGCCCTGTGGCTGGCGCTCCAGAGAGCTGCTTATCGTGGGAGGGAGGGGGCTGGGGCCACACACCCACCCACACACCATGTCTCCGTCTGGGAATGCAGCCCCATATGGATCTGTTCTTTCTCTCAGCTCCTGCTTTCACAGTTATGCCACCGCGGACAGGAGCTGGGAGAGTCGAGGGGATGGAAGATATGGGCAAGCAAATGTTCCACCTGGAAAACCCCAGTGGATCCATTTCATCAGCAAGAACTTCCCTTGGAGGAGAGTCTCTCACCCTGAAGAGTGGCATCGATGGGCCCAAATGTTAAATATCGTGGATCCTTCCACTTCTGCCAGCAGACCTGGGAGTGACCTTGAACGTGGATTTTGCAGCCTGCATGGCGCTTTGCTGCACCTGCAGTCCAGTCCAGGGGCTGTCCCACTCCTCCCCCACGGTGCAGGGCAGCGCTTCTCTCCAGCACCACTGTGCTTTCTTCTCACCCCAGCCAGCAGAGGGCTGTGTGGCCCAGGCCTGTGTCTCTGACGCTACCCAGGGCGAGGGGGTACGTGTCAGACAGACAGTGACAGTTCCAAAGCCAGGCTTTCAGCGCCTTTGGTGGGGGAGACACTTCGCACCGTCTGTCTAGCTCCAAGTGATAGCTATGATTCTGGAGCAGAAAAAGAAAAGCCACTCCGCACTTGGTCTCAGAGAGAAGATATCGGTAAATGTCTCTGAGTAGATAGCAGCATCTGAATTCCACCCCCCACCCCCACCCCCCAACTCCTGCCAGGCCAGGCCACTTCACAGCGACCTTGGAGGGGAGGATAAAACTGCCCTGGTGGGTTCTGAAACTAAATCAGAGATTCTCAACCTGTGGGTCACGACCCCTTTGGGGGTCGAATAACCCTCTCACAGGGGCCACCCTATTTAGTAGGAAAATTATAGTTTTGAAGTAACAATGAAAATAATTTTGTGGTTGGGGTCACCACACCATGAGGAACTGTATGACAGGGTCCCGGCATTAGGAAGGTTGAGAACCACTGCTCTAAATATCTATGGGAATAGAAAGCCTCCTCTTCTCTTGCAGAGGGCTTACTGATTTCAAATTGCGAACCTTGTGGTTAGTGACCCAACTCATAACCTCTGCCACCAGGACTCCTGATACTAGTCCTCTCACTAGTCTGACTCCTATTACTAGTCTTATTTCCCCCCACATCACCTGTTCTATGTATTATGAATACTTAGAGAATAAGATTTTCTTTTTCTCGACTCCAATATAGACATGCATTTTTCTGAAGCCAAGCTGTGTGTCTTCCCAAAGTGACTTGAGAACATTCGTGCCCTCCCCCAGAATGCCGGGGTGATTGTAGTCAAAGCTCTGTTTCATTGTGCTCAGTGACAAACTGATACGCTGAAAGAAAGAACTTCCTAGCAGCCAATTTTAACGGTAAAAAGTCTCATTTTCAGACAAGTAGACAGTTCGATGGCGGACTTATAGCCTTTGTCTCTAACCACTGTGTTGGCATCTTGCTAACGAATTCCTGCTAACAGCCAAAGGAGAGCAGTGGTGGGAAACAGAAAGCTTTGCAATTAATTTATGACCATGGGGGCTGAGCCCCGGTGGCGTAGTGGTGGTGCGCGGGACTGCGGCCCACTGGGACAGAGGTTCAATTCCAGCAGTGGGGCTGGGCCCCCTACTCCCACCACGGGCGAGCAGTGATGCCCCCCACCAAAAAAAAATTTTATGACCGTGTTAGATACAAAGCCTGTGGCTGTTGCCTCCGCTAAATAATAATTTGAAAGTCCTTTTTAGGGGGAAGTTTTTTCTGCACTTGAAAAGTGGTGTCGCCCCCCCCCCCCCCAAAAAAAAGACTCCCGTGCATCCTTTTAAAAGTACAGAGATGGGGAAGTTTCTGGTCCTTTCACATTGTCTGTTTTTCTATTCTACATTAGCTATTTCACCTCTAAGGACTCACTCATCCACTCAACACATAAGCTAGTACATGCTGCTGTGCCCTGGGACAAGGTAGCCCCAGGCCTGCCCACATCGGGCCGCTAACAGCCAGGTCAGCAAGTGGAAACCACCAGTTGCTCCAAGGACAGGGCTTTCAACTCCTGTCCGGGAAGCTCCTGGGGCCGCTCCACCCTGTCCCCTAGGCTCGCTCCAAGGTGGTATTGACTCAATGGCCCTGCGTCTGTTTTTGTTTGATGCCTGGGAACTGCTCCTGGCTCCGGGAAAGCATCCTGCGTGTGGACAAGACATGGAGCTCCCATGAGAGTGAAGGGGGTGGGAGGCAAACACCCCACGAGGAAATAAGCTCACCAACACCTTCGCTCCACATGGTGTCAGCTGCCACACTAAATATGGGGTGTGTGGAGACAGGAGGGGGGTGCCGCATCGTTGTGGTCCTGCCGTAGGCATGACTGACTTTCCTCGGTGCCCGCAGAAAGCTCACGGCCATCGGGTTGATTCTGACTCCATGACTCTGGTCTCCGTGCGACACAGCAGAACGACCGCCCCCCGGCGAGTCTCTGAGGCTGTCACTCTGTGCAGGCGAGGGAAGCCTCGCCCTTCTCCCTCGCAGCAGCTGGTGGTTTCGAACGCCTGACCTTGCTGTTACTGGCCCAACCCATAACCCACTACACCAACAGGTTGCCTGCTTCCACTTCTCCTGTCTGGCTGTGTCAGGTGCTGCTGCACACCGGCAGCTGGAAAGCTAGCAGCACTACCTGAGAGGTCCCCATCAGCTAAGTAGAGCACAGAGCTTCTTGAGGGAAAAGAAGGCCTAGCTAATCTTAAACAAGAGCGAGGTTCCCCAATCGCTCCCATCAGCAGGCTCATTAAAACAGAAGGCCTATTTAAAACTTCCTTATGATTAACTTTATGTAAATGTAAGTAATGCTGCTTGAGTCCTTCTGTGATGTCTACAGGCACCTTGATTTAGGAGGGACAAGTATGCCCTGGTGTAAGCCTTTGGTTTTCGTTATGAGTTTTTAAATTACAAGTGCCTGAAGTATAAACTCGGATGAAGTTTCTAGGAATCAGGCACACTTGGGAAGGAGAAGTGCTTTGGCTTGAAAAGCTTTACTGTAGACCATTTGAGAAGTGCTGTTGGTACAGGAGGGAGCCCTGGTGACAGGTAGTGACCCATTGAGCTGCTTCTGATGAAACTGGCCTCTCAACCCTACGAGGATCCCTCTGCGCTCAAGACTTACATATAGTCTCAGAAACCCTAGGAGGTGGGGGGTGCCCCCCAAACTTGATGCTTAATGATTACTGTAAACTCCCACTCCAGGGGAGCAAACATCAGAATTTTATGTGAATGGATCCATTGGAAGGTGTGAGTTAGGGCAAAAATACTATAATAGTAACAATAATAATTATTAGGAAGGAAGAAATAATTATAAAGAAGGAAGGAAATGTATAGAAAATGATGATGGCAGCAATTGTACAACTATGCTTGATCTAATGGAATTGTGCATTGTAATTATATATGTAAGAGCTCCTATTAAAGTGTTTTTTATAAAAAAAGAATGCTCGAAACAATGAAATATGCAGCTTTCCTCTAGTTCTTAAATGCTTCCTCCCACTCACTATCATAATCCAAATTTTACCTTACAAACCCAGCTAGACGAGGGGATGTACACTGGTACAGTTAGGAGCTGGAAACATGGGCAATCCAGGACAGATGATCCCCTCAGGACCAGTGGTGAGGCGAGAGGGTGGAGGGAAGGTGGAGTAGAAAAGGGGAAGCAATTAAAAGGATCTACATAGAACCTCCTCCCTGCGGTATAGACAACAGGGAAGTGGGTGAAGGGACACATAGGACAGTGGATGTTATGATGAAATAATGATGAAGGGTTCATGGGGGAGAGGGAGGGAGAGGGAAGGGAAATATGGGGAGCTGAAACCAGGGACCTAAGTGGAAGGAGGATGTTTCAAGAATGATAATGGCAACATATGTGCAGATGTGGACTGCATGCAACTTATGTTTGTATTGATCATGATAGGAGTTGGATGAGCCCCTAATAAAATGATTTTTTTGTATTTTTTTCTTTTTTTTAAAAATTTTATTGGGGGCTCTTACAACTACTACAACATTCAGTACATCATTTGTATCAAGCACATTTGCACACGTTTCCATATACATTTCCCAACATTTTCCACTTGAGCCCTTTGTACAAGCTCCTCTTCTTTTTTTTTGGGGGGGGGGGCATCACTGCTTTCCAGTGGTGGGAGTAGGAGGCCCAGCCCCACTGCTGGAATTGAACCTCCGTCCCAGTGGGCCGCAGTCCCGTGCACAACCACTACGCCACCGGGGCTCAGCCCCCTCCCCCCTTTTTTTAATGAATCATTTTATTGGGGGGTAAAATTAATTTTTTAAATGCTCATTT
>PVJH01047246.1:0-11411 GCA_004026705.1 Nesogale talazaci
TCCTCTTGGAAGTTCTGAGCTCTGCCCCCCATTTCCCCCCACTCCACGCCGGACCTTCCCAGGCGTTGTCAGAGCAGCAGGCCGCAGTTCTGCAGGGCGGCGCTCCTGTGCTGCATGGGACTGCCGGCTGGTTGCTTCCGCCTGTCTCGTTCCCACCACTGTTCCCCAGTGTGGGGAGACCACAGCAGCACCTCAGGACATGTAGGAGATGGTCTCTGTGGACTGTGTCCCCTCAAGACTAGGGAGACTCACCCACTCATCCACCTTCTGTTCTCCCAGCACTGCCCCACGCCGGGGCAAGCTCCCGCTATACCCGCCTCCCCTCATAGCACCCCCAGTGGCCCATCCCACTAGCACGGTCACTGGACCCCCACATGCCCTCCCACCTAGGCATGCTTGCAAGAAGAAAGCAGGTGGGAAAGTCCACACAGTGTCAGAGGCAGGCAGCACCTCGGCTGGTTGCCCCCAATACTGCACCCAGCCCCGCTCCTTCAGGGGAGCCCTGTGCAGAGGCGGGGCAGTGCTCGGATGGGCCGAGGGTCAGACAGAGATCACCCTCTGGTCAATTGCTCCTCAGGTGCCACCGTCCGCCAGCATGCACGCCTGGGAAACAGCCTGCTGCCAGCAGTGCCCGCGTGCCTGGCAGAACGGCACAGCCACACCAGGTGACCCCATGCGCCAAGCAGTCTGCCCCGCTTGCCTTAACTCTACTCCACGTGCACCCTGCCCCTGCCCTCCCCCTCTCGCACAGAGCAGACACGTCCGTCCCATGGGTCCCAACACTGTGGTCTCCAAGGGAGGGGACAGTCAGCCTCACCCGCCCCCTCAGAGCAGCTGGTGCTCTAGCCTCTACCCGCGTGGTGAGGCTTTCCCAGGCTGACGGTTGGCGGGGAGGCTCGCATGAGCCCTAAGGAGGCGGAGGCAGCTCTGAGTGTGGGGGGCTCCTGGGCCCTGAGGGCAGGCTTTGCAGGGCCGGGCAGAAGGGGACCTCTCACCACCACAGCACCGCCTGCCGCAGGGGCCAGTTCTGTGCTGCTTGCTCCCTCAGGCCCTGGCGGGGTCAGGGGCTTGCCGGGCATCTGCTGCTTCAGTCTGCCCACACTGGCCCGATGGGTCCACCTGCTGCTGGGCAGGCCAGCCTGGACCGTGGGGAGGACCCCTGCTGGGCAGTTCCACTTTCTCCCGTCAGGTGGGAGCACCCACCCAGGAGACAGCTGGGGCTCCATGGCCAGAGGACAGAGGCTGCCAGGGAGACAGGATTACCAGACACAGTGGGGGCGCAAGACGGGGGCCCTGCCGCCAGGACAGTCACCGCTGGCACCTGCAGAGACGTCTGAGTGAGATGACACGGGGTGAACTACGCTTCCAGCTTCCCCTAAGTCTAAAATGACTACGTAGGAGAAAGACGTTCCATCCCGTGCCTGTCTGCTGGGCCGGTCCAGTGGGGCCTGGGAAGCTGAGGTGGGGGCAAGGACAGCAGGCCAGCCAGACCCGACCTATGACACACACACCCCCCCACCCCCCATGTTGGGAGGCAGCCAGCAGGAGCCCGAGGAGAGGCTGAGGACAAAGCAGCAGCAGCAGCAGCAGCAGGCACTGCATGGCGGCTAGTCAGAACTGCGTCCAGTGACCTCACCGTGCTACTCTCTCTCTCTCTCTCTGCACCCCAGCCACCTGAAGGAGCTTGCCACATCATCCGAGTCCCCGCCACAGCGCCTCGACCCCGACTTTTCCCACTCTGGTTGTCATTCTCTGCCCAAACTGTGAAAGCTTGGTCTGCTCCAGACTGTGCTGTTGGACACACGGCACCCCTCTGAAGGGGCCCAGAGCCCTGGGTCCTCATGCAGCCTGTCCCCCTGGGATGGAGAGCAGAGGGACAGCCCAGAGTCCACGGGAGCCCCTGGCCGAGCTCACGCTGAGAGGACTGGCCAACTAAGGGCTGCACAGAAACCACCTGGGGGAGCCCAAGGCAAAAAGGGGGGCTGCAGAAGGCACAGTGAGCCTTGCAGGCCCCTGACCAAGCCAGCAGGGCCCGGGCAAGCGGGGAGGGCTGTCTTTTGAGAAGCAGGGGCAGGCCCTGAGAAGACACCTCTGTCCCTGAGCACTCACAGTCCCGGGGGAACCACACACCTTCTCTCGCCAGACAGCACGAGACCCGACAAGCCTTGGCCGAATCCCCGGTGACCCACCGGACGCTGCTGGTGGAGCAGACGGACACTGAGAGGGCAGAGATCGGGGCTGGGGAAGCCCTGGCCCATGTGGACAGAGGTCCCAGCCACCGCTGTGCGACCAGGGACCCTAAGAAGAGCCCAGGAAGCCAGAGGGTGGCAACTTGCCAGTAAATGATGTGGGGAGCCCCTCAGGGACGGGCTGCCTCAGACCCTGTGCCACGTGGGCAGGGGGGAGATCCAGGACAGTGGGGCGCAGCCGCTGGGGCAGGGGGAGCCCGTCAGTCCCCCCATAGCCTTTCGATTCCGTTTTCCCATGAGTGCCTGAGAGCCCCTGCATACTGATGGAAAAGGGGAGATGGGGGGCACGGTCGTCTGAGAGGCATGTGGGAAAGAGGTCGGAAGTCTGCATTGTCCCCCAAGACTCACACCAGGATGAGTCGCAGGAGAATGAGATGTGGGTGAGAGGCAAAAACAAGAAAGGCGTCTGGCCAGGAGCTGCAGGGCCACTGCTAGTCACCGGAGTCCACAGGGGGACAAGGGGTCCAGCGAGCACGCTCTCCTAATACATACCACAGACACGCCTTCTACCGGACCCTACGGGGCCGGGGCCAGGGCCAGGTCCCTGGGGATTCCGAGATCCCATCAAAACCCACTGCCACCGGGGAGCGAGTCTGTGGGACTGGGTGGAAGTGCCTCCGTTTCCCAGACTGCAGCTTTTCACGAGTGGAGAGCGCCATCTTTTCTCCAGAGTGGCTGGAGGCTTCAAGGTGCTGCCCTTGCAGTTAAGGGACAACTCAAAGCCCACTCACTGCACCATGGCCAGGGCTTCCTGCCACCAGCACGTGCATGTCTAAGGGCACGGTGCAGGCGCTCGGGGACAGCGGGTGACGTGGAGGGCTGGCGGGCGCGAGACTGAGCTGGGGCTGCTGCCGGCCACAGAAAGCCTTTCCCTGGTGTTTTAAGGGTACTTGGCCCTGAGAACTACGTCACGTGTGTCACAGACGGAGCTCAAACCCTGGCTATGTGCGACCTAGGCCGAGAGCTGATCCTTCATGGGCCGTGTACAGACTGTGCAGCTGAGTGGGTGGAAGGCCCAGCCCCGGGGGCAGTGAAGACCCGGCATTCCCAGTGCCCTCCCCCCCCCCCCCCAGGCATTCTGAGAGGCAGCAGGCGTGGAGCCCAGTGTACAAGGCGCTTCCAAGCACTAGACGCACTTCCTGTGTCTCCGGCAAGCAGGGCCCCAGGCTCCCGGTCTCCCGCTGGCAGCCAGCAGACCCCTCACTGTCCCCAACTGAGGCCCAGCCGGTCCTTCCCACTGTGTCATTGCCTCCAGTTCTGACTTGTCAGACTCCTCTCAGTGGGCTGCTCTCCCAGGGAGAGAGGCCGCCTCCTGCCAGTGCTCACAGCCCAGGTAACCTACCAGCCTGCCACTGTCAAGGGGGTCAGGACCTGCCTGAGGACGGCTAGCCAAGTGCACCGCGAGCCTCTGGTCAGCCCAGGGCAGGGCCAAGGCTCTAGCTGGGGAGTCCAGTCCACTGGCCTCCCAGAGGCACTAGACAGAAGCAACCAGAGCCTGCAGTGGTCGGAGCGGTCGTGCAGAGGCACGCAGAACAAAGGCCGGCCGGCGGACAGCCCTGTGGGAACCCGCTCCTTGCTGCCCCCGTGGCGGTCACCCCGAGACACTGCTCCATCAGAGGTCCCCACAGTTCTTTGGGGAGGCTTTTTCTTTAAACCGCCAATGGCGGAACTCCGCCTGCTCCGGGGTGAGGAGTGTTGACCTACACTTTTTTTGGGTGGGGATGTGGATTGCAAAGGGAAGGATCACGTTTAAAAGGATAAAATCAGAGTCGGAAGAAGACACCCTAAGAGGTGTGGGGTCAGGGTCCTCGACGCTCGGCGCTGCCCTCCCTTTGTGTCACACGGGGAACCGCAGGGCGGGGGCCGCCGGCCGGCCGGGGCCTGGACACCCCGGGCCGCAGAAAGGGGGGAGGGGTCGTGGGGGGCGCCTGGTGCGTCCGCGGGGCCTTGTGACTTCCCGGGGTCTGCAGAGGCCCGCGCTGCTGGGGCTCAGCGGCGCCCCCGGGCGCTGCAGTGGACGCTCTCCCAAGGCGCCCCGCGCTCAGGTGCACGGCAGCGGCGGGGCCCGCGGCGCTGTGGGCCGCTCGGCGGGGCCCGCCCCGGCTGGCGTCCGGCGGGGGCGGCTCGAACCACCCACCCTCGGCGCCCGCAGACCGCACGCGGCCGGCGAGGAGGCCCTGTGGGCCGCGGGTGGGGCGGAAGCGGGGCAGCGCCCCGCCGCCTCGGTCCGCCGTCCGCCCCGCCGCCGCTGTCCGCCCCCGGCCGCTGTCCGGGCGGTGGGGCCGGAAAGGGGTGCAGGCGGAGTAGCAGCGGGGACCGTTGGCGGAGGCAAGCGGCGGAGTGGGGGCGGGGCGGTGGCCGCGGGCGGGGCGGGCGGGGCGGCGGGAGATCTCGCTCTCGCTCTCGCCCCGCGGGAAGGGGGAGGCGGAGACGCGACCGGCTGCGGGAGCTGCAATTACCGTGTGGGCTGCGGAATTCTCGTGGTGTTTGTCGGGGAGATGCGATAATGGCGTCCGTCCTCGCGAGAGAAGCCGCCGCTCTGCGCAGGCGCCGCGCGGCCCACCCCGCGGCCGGCCGCCTAGCGTGCTCTGCGTAGGTGCGGCAGGCGCGACGGCGGCGGCAAGGGGCGGGGCCCGAGAGCGGGGCCGGCCGGTGGAGTCCGCCTGCGCGCCCGCTAGAGCCGTGGGAGAGCATGCGCGGGTGCGCTTCTCCCTCAGCGGGCCGGCGGCTTCCCGGATTCTTTCTTGTTCCCTTTCCGCATTCAGATTCCCTGCCAGCCCGTAAAAAGCCGCTTCAGGGGTGGGTTCGAGTAGTTTTGTGTTCTTTGGGCCATCAATGAAGTGTAACGAACCACTCAGGACTACACATTCCAGAATGCCCTGCGCCGGCCGGGTCTGCAATGCACTGTGGGATCTGTAGTCTCGTCGACCGGACCGGGCCCGTCGGAACTTGTAGTCTCCCTGTACTCCGGTCGCCCCGCACAGTGGCCTGCTGGGAGTTGTAGTGGCCCTCGGAGTGCCTCTCGCCATCCGGCCGACCACATCTCCGGATCCTGTGTTCTGGAGGCCGCGGGTGGAAGGTTCCGACGAACACAGTGCTGTGCCCACGGGCTTCCTGCCTCCGCCCTGGCACTACTGAACGCACGTGCACGAACACCTAGCCTCGATTGTGTCAAACCTCCACGCGGGCTCCGACCGTCGCCGGCTGGGAACTGCAGGGAGCTGGGGTGTCTCTAGACCACGGAGGACCGCCTTCTGCCCTGCAGCGGCTTCTCCCTGTTCCGGTCAGGTACCTTTCCCGGTCACCCCACCAGCAGCACCCCCCAAGTCGGCCCTCCTCCATCGCCGGGGCAGCTCCGCCAAGGACCCGCGATTCTTTGAAAGCACACGCAGATTTCACCCAAGTGGACTTTGGGGAAATGGTTCCCTGCAAATATGGCCATCGGGTTTTTTAACGTCCGCATTTGTTTGTCAAGAAGTGAGACTTGTAGACGAAGGGTGCCCTTTCTCCGGAGGTACCACGGGGCAGACTGGCACCGCCAACCTTGTGCATCAGAACCTAGATCCTGCTCAGAGACCACAGAGCTCACGGGGTCGCTCCTGGCCACAGCGACCTCCAAACCCCGCCCGGCCAGAGCTCCCCGCTGCAGTCCCTCACCTCCCCAGAACCTTCCCCCCTGCCCCAGCACAGCGCCCTTCTCCAGGCACCGCTCTCTCCTGACCACACGGCCACGCCAGGAAGTGTCTCCAAGCTTCCCGCCAGGGCCAAGGACCACTCTGCCAGACTGGTTTGTCAGTCCCTCGGGCCGTATTCCGGGCCAGCGCCATGATTCAAACTCAACACTGCATTGGCCTTCCTGTTCAGTGCCCGGCTCCCACAGGCCCACGTGAGGCTGTGGCCAGAAAACATGCGCCCCCCCGAGGGGGGGACACCCAACAGGGAGATGTGGATAGTTTTCGTTAACATAAAAGTAACTTATGACGGATCAAGGGTTCACAAGGGTGGGACGGGGTGGGGGGGTGGTGGGGAGAGGAGCTGATACCAAAGGGTGGAGCAGAAGAAAATGTTTTACACCTGATGGAAACCTATGCGCGAATGTGCTTGACGCAATGGATGGGGGACTACGATGAGCGCTGTCAGGGTCCCCAGTCGGATGGCGTAGGACGGAAAAGCCCACGGCCCGGGTCAGTGCACCCTGGACCTCAGCGTACCCCAGGGCCCACCGCAGTGGATTCCCTGTGCACTGCTGCCTGCATGTGTACTGCATGAAGAGATCATGAGTGGTGTGAACACACGTAGACCATGGACGTTTGTGGGTGCTGACGGGCAGACCCCTCAAGCCACCCTCGCTCCCCGTGCCTTGCAGCCACGGCATCTTTGGCTCTCTCCACCCTGCTGCTTCCTGAGTTTGGGTGTGTGCCCCCCCCCCTTCCAACACACAGAATAAAGACTACTTTGATCTCCCAGACGCCGGACAAGAGCTGTTTTTGTTTTCAGTGCTTTTACCTTGAAGTCCTGCCCACTCCCTTCCTCGAAGAGGGCAGGATTCAAGGGCATCACCAGCTGAGCAGCCTCGGCCGTCTCCGCACGTCTCGTGCGCGTCCGGGCATCCCAGAGTGCTGCTCTCTGGAAGCCCTCACAGCTGGAGTGCCCTCCCCGAGCCCCCGGGATCCAGGTAGGGCCTGGATGCTGAGGCAGCCCTGCTTCGTAGTGAGTGGATCCCCACCCAGCAGGTCACACAGAATCCCAAACGTGGTCAGGACTCAGTCCAGGTCAACTGACCGGCAGGGCACAGGGTAGCAGAGGCAAGCCACATAAGTCCAGAGAGCAGAGTGAGGCCCCACACGGCCACCTTTCACGCTCCTAAATGAATTATTCCTCCTGGTGGCATGTGTGTGTGTTGCTTTCAATAAATCTGTTGTTGCTTGAGGGATATACACAGCAAAACATTGACCCGTCCAGCCGTGCCTACACTGGGGGTGTCCTCTGAGTTGTGCACCCCCCGCTTCTGGCTGTCTCTCCCTCACTGCACCCGCTGGCCCTGAGGTGCCTCTCACCTCTAGGCTGCTGTCCCTGTGACCCCGCATGGAGACCCCCTCAGAGAGCAGCGCCGAGGCTGCTGACCTTCTGCTCTGGCTCCACTCACCCAGCGGTCAGTTTCACGATGACCTCAGGGGCTACTCGACAGCTGACCCAGGCAGTCACTGAAGGGCTCACTCACCATCCCCCTATGGGGCCAGAAAGTCTAGGGTCTGTGAGTGAGCATCTTAAATTCTGTCCTGCATCTCTGCCCCCCTGGGATCAGGATTCTTTTATGCAATCTTTGACCAAAATCTTGGAGTGGTGGTAACCAGGCAGTCAAGCCGTCTAGTCCCGTGGTAATGGGTCCGCGGGTCCTGGGGCAATTAGCCGCACATCTCAGAGCCCCGCCTCCTGCCCCAGACTCACAGAGAGACCAGCTGGGCTTCTGGGCGGCAGGAGGAGGAGGCTGGCTCCCTCTTTCCACAGCGAGCTCCAGCCTCCAGGCAGGTTTGCCCTGCAGGGCAGTAAGCTGGGGTTTGGGGGCCAGGCCCGGCTGCTTGCAAGAGTTTAGGAGCCCAGGCTGTATGCCTGTATGCACTGGACAAGGCCGGGGAACAGCAGCACTGACCAGCCAATCCGTCCGGAGGTCTCAGTAACCAGGACCTCAAACCAGGCTGCCGGATGGCCTGTGGTGTTGGGCGTGCGGACGCAACCTGTCCCCAGTATGTAGGGTCTATCCTGGACCCCTCCAGGAGCACTCATCCGCCGACCGTGACCTGACTCTCCTCCGTCAGAGGTTCCCGTCCCTCTGGCGCTCCTCGGCGTGTGGTAGGACCAGGCCTCGTGTGTCCCACTGGGGGTGCATCAGTGTCAGGCCACTAGATTTAGGGACGGGGGTGTCCCTCTCGTGCCTGGTGGAAAGAAATCAGGCAGACCCCAAACTGAGCATGCTCTCATACAAGCCCCGAGTCAGGTACACCTGGGCGGTCAAGACATCCCCCAGGTGGGCTCAACCCAGCCAATGGGGCCAACCAATACCATCAACCACGCCTCACCGAGCCTGAGCCTGAGCTGAGCGGTCGTCACCTGGCTCCTAGAGGAGGCAGGGGAGGGTCTCCCAGCCCAGCACAAGCCTCCTTGGAGCCCACAGCCTCTCTCTTACCCTGTTTCTGGTCAGTGGCAGGTTGGAGGGCGGGACTGTGCCCCCTCAGGACCTGCTGCAGACCCATATGCACCCGCTCTGGGCCTAATTGGGGCCCCAGCCCCTCTGGGCTCCGTGCCCTCAGCCTCTCGGGTTCTCCAGCCTCCGGGATCCCCCCAGTTCTGCACACGTGACTGTTCCTGCCCAGCTGTGAACCCTGAGGCTGAAACCTGAAACGAGCCTTGTCCTTCCTAAAAACCCATGTGGATCACAAAATGGGCTTTGGCGTGAATTCTCTCACGGTGCGCAGCCGAGAACTGAGGTCTTACCCACTCGAGAAACCTAGTGTAGTCATCCAGCTCCGTCCACGTTGTCACAGGAGCGGAGACGTGTCCCCCGCGAGCCCGAGTGTTCCGCTGCCCAATGTCCCGTTCACTGTCGCTGGCCGTGGGGGTTACACTGGCTGGCTATTGTGAATCTGGCAGTGAACAGGGCAGACGGGCTTCTTTTCCAGGTTCCTGCTCACTTGGGGTGCCTGTCTTTGGGGTGCACATCTACAAGTGGGTCCCAGTGCCCCACACCCTCGCCGGCACGGGCTGGTGTCTCTGAACCGCAACTCTGGTGACCAGAGACGCCTCCTGCTGGGTGGGTGTCCTCGCTGTGAAAAGGCTGTTCCCATCTTGGTCTTTCCCTGGCCCAGGTGCCTGTGCTGTCTGTTTGGTGATGGGCGTCTTATCTGAGGTAGAGTTCCTGCAGCTGCTTTGTCGTTCCCCCCCTCCTTTTTTTTGGCTAAAACCATTTGGTTAAGACAATTTTTTGTTTATGGGGTCCTCTCTGCTTGTCTGGTCGTGTGTGTGCGAGAGAGAGAGAGGGAGAGAGAGAGAGAGAGAGATTATACGAGATGGTTCAGGGCTGGTGGCACTGCCCTGGCTGCTTGTTAACCTGCACTCGAGGCCGTGGCCACCTGGTTACTCATAGGGCAGGTGAGCGCGTGCTGTTGATCGTCCACTCTGGGGCTTTGGTGAGGGGTTGGGAGAAGGTTCCTAGCCACTCACTGCGGATCACGCCTGGAGCCGGTGAGAAGCATCAATGGGCTAAAGCCAGTGACTTCTCTTTCTGTGCGTTTGAGGGTTTCCCAGATTTAGTTGTTTTCACTTGGCCGGTGGGTAGACAGCTCATCTTGACCCTGACCCAGTGGGAAACCAAGAAAGACCTGGGGGCTGGATATGAACAGACTGGCCTTTGAAAGCCACTCTGGCTGGAATGATGGGATTGGAGCAGGGAGAGCTCCTGGACTGGCTGTGGCCACGGGGCTGAGGAGGGAGAAAAGGGGGGTCCCAGCAAGGCTGCAGGGTTTGACCATGACTCCGACACTAGGAGTAGGAGTCAGGAAGAGGGGTGCTCTGGGAGTGACGGAGATGGGAAGAAGCACATCCTGGCGTCAGAGCCGCTGTGAACAAGCCCCACCAGGCCAGGTGGTTAAGAAGAGCGGGGACTCATTTCCTCTCCCTTCCAGAGGCCACAAGTCTGGATTCAGCAGTGCTCCTTCTGAAGGCTCCCGGAGGATCCTCCTTGGCCCCCTTGGGGGTCTCCATAAGCCGTCCCTGGGCTTGTGGGCACATCACGATTCCACTGCTGTTCCCCACCTCACCTGATGCCACTCCATGGGGCTGTGGGAGTTGGGGGGATTCTGGGCCCTGGGCTTGTTGGCTAAGGGGCGCGTGGTGGCCGTGGCACTTCCTCCTCTTGACTCTGGGGACACTTATGCTTGCAGCCCAGCCACCAGGCTGAGGAAGCTACAGCTGTGTGCACCATGGAGGGCCCACATAAGCGGCCACCAGCCATGCATGTGGTGTGCCGTCATGGACGTGACCCCTTCCCCCATCGAGGCCTGCCAGGGGGTGTTCTGTGGAGCAAAGGCGGAGGGTCTGTGAAGCTGACTCCACAGGCTTCACGGAAACAAAAGGTGTCAACACTGGGCCAGGGAACCACACGTGGGTTCAAGAGATTCTGAGGTGTGAGCATGAATCTGACACGTCCCTCAGTGGCACTCACGCAGCACGTGCCTGACCTGACTGGCTAGGGGAGACCAATCACAGGGAGCTCCTAGAAGCAGCTCTGGTCTCTTGCACGCACGAGGCCAGCTCGCCGTGCTATTGACCAGTTCAAAGCACAGTGACCTGATGACCTGACCCCAAGTCCCAATCCACCCCGCCAGGCCTGAGCCAGGCGCGCGTCATCAGAGGTGCTGCTGGGCAGGGGTGGGTTGGACTTTAACTCTTCGGCTCTGGGATTGGGGCCACAAGGACAGAGCTGCCCTGACCCACGGCAGGACGGACACCGGAGAGAGACCACCTATCTTTTAACTGAGGTCTGCAGGGAGTTGGCTGCCAGCTGGAAATGTACCCAGGATGCTAAGGGCCGCCGTGCTCGGAAGGGGACACCTAGAACCTTCTAGTCACATGTTCTTGACCAAGCGGTTATTGCAGGTGCCCGGGAGCCGTCTGCAGCGGCCCGGGCGCCCCTGTGCTCAGGGGCCCAGGAGCCAGGCCTGTAAGTAGACCCAGGAATGGTTCAATTGTGCCGTGTCTCCCGAACTGGGCGGCCAGCCCTGAGCCGATGGCGGGCGGGGGCCAGCGGCCGGCTCTGTCCCCTGCCTACGTAGCAGCGAGGGGTAACCTGTTTGACCACAGAGGGCCAGAGTCTCGGGGAGGAGGCTGTGAAGATAAGGCACTGAGTAGGCGACCGAGCCCCCACTTGATTCTCTCACAGACCGCCCTACAGAAACAAGCTCTGGGGCCAGCCCCCATATAAACCCAGCCGGGCACCGAGTCAAAGGGTTGGGGAAGGCGCATCTCCCCACTGTTTCAAGTCAGCAACTGCGGCGTGGCTCGGGATGCCTGTCCTTCGAGGCCAGTCTGAACAGGGCTGCAGGACCCGAGCCAGGCCCGCACGTGCACCACCTCGGACCTTCCATGGCCGAGGACCAAGACCAGCAC
>PVJH01047247.1:0-11397 GCA_004026705.1 Nesogale talazaci
GACTTTGAACTGCACTGGGCTGGGATGCTTTCTCCATGTCCCATTCCTTTTGTATATAAACCATTTCCTTATATCAATATGTGTGTCCTTGAATTTGTTCCTCTAGTCTACCCAGACTAACACAGAACCTCTAAACAGAAAACTTGATTAACAGTATGACGGAGGGGAACAAACTTTACATGCACCATTCCTCCCACATCACACCAGTTGTTTTCTTTTCTTTTTCCTTTTTCAGGGGGCTGGCAGTACCATTGCAGATGCCAAAGCTGGCTCTTCTTTGAGGGTAGTAAGCTGGCTATTTCTGCTTCTAGTGATTCATTGTACACCGGGGTGGGGGGGGGAGTTGTTAGGGTTAGGGTTAGTGAAACTTGTCCATCCTTTTATTAAAGTTCAATGTGCCTTATTTGCATGGCCCCATCCCACAAGATAGTCATGTTTATACTTGTTAACAAGCAATCCAACCCCCTTGGAGGACCACAAATACCTCCTATTTGCATTGTCTTATGGAGGTGAGAGTTACAAAGACAAATACAAGAAGACTAATATCAAGCAATCCACTGCACTGCCCTCTTCTCTGGGAAATGTTGATGTGAAAACAAAAGGGCAGAGAGCATGTTAACAGGCAGAAGAACGTTATGTAATAAGAGGCTGTTCCCATCAGAACAAGCTTTGTTTGTTATTTTTCTGTAGACAGTTCTCACGAAAGGAGGATCCATGCGTCTTCAGCTACTCTGTCTTAGGCAACACAAGGGAAATCAAGATAGAAGAAAAATTGACTTGCAGTTAGACTTCAGAATAGGGGTCTAGGCTAAAAGTGAGATAATTAAAAGGACTCCTCAGTGCATTCATAAGGTGAACTCTAGAAACCTGAGGGAAATAGAATAGCATGCTGTATCATCCTCTGGATTCTATCTTCCAACCATGTGACTTTTGGTAAAAGAGTAGGGTTGTTCGTCTTGATCCAGATAATTATTTGGGTGCTTCTTTATAATGTATTTCTTCACCACTATAATATGTTCTTCCTAATGAAAGAAAGAACAAATAACTCATCTTAATTGACTTAACCAGCAGTTTTTGAGCAGGCCTACTTGTTGCTCTAAAGATTTCTGCCAAATATGGCATCCCAAGAGATAACAAATAGACTTCTATAAATTTAGAGAAACAATGAGGTCACTAAGAAGCATCATTTTCCCTTTGTTCATAAGATTTAACAATGGCCACTATAAATTTCCTCAAATTTATGGCAATATTACTGAGACATTAATCATGTCATAAACTATGCAATTGAAGCTGCAAGATAGATTTTTAGAGCTAATTGTGTATATTTATCATATGTAATTTTTCATCCTATTGTAAGCTTCATTTCTCACCATAGTTGATTGCTTTTGTTAATTATTTTGCTAACTTTCAGATTCTTTCATTCTCTCTGCTGAGTGTGTCAAGTGTCGCCTGGGTTTTGTTTTTGTTTTTTTTGCTACTACTTACCTTGCAAAGTGATCTCTCTCTCTCTCTCTCTCTCACACACACACACACACACACACACACACACAATACATGGTACAAGCATAGCATAGGTTTCTTTGGGGGGGGGGAATTCTTGTACAAGCAGAAAATTAGTCAAGTCCATGTAATTCCACAAACTCTTACTGTTTCACAGTATAGACTAAGTTTACATGTTCCATAAACAAGGTGAAAGCAGAGAAGGGGTCTACCTCAGCTGCCAGGTTAGAATACAAAAATTACCCAAGAGTGAAAATGAGGCCCCTGAGACACCGTGCTGCATACTTACTGGGTAGACTAACAAGAACATGAGAACACCTAGTTTCTTAAAGAAGTAAGAACTATATCAAGGGATCTCACAGCCAGATATAGCACAGGCAGGGTACATATCAAGGGCCAAGGTCTGCACCCTGAGGGTCCTGGGAATGGCTTCCTCTGCCAACATCGCTGACATCAGCCCAAACCTTGTGACTCTGCATACTGTCACTGAGCCAACTCTCGACTACATTACCAAAAGGGGAAGGAAAAGCACCCTCCAGGGACATCCATGTTTCTTTCTCATCAACTTCCTTCTAGACCTTAAGCATCTCTCCAGGATGCCTTTCACAATCTTCTAGAATCTGCCACATTTCTGTATGGTGCGTCTCGTGGTGCCTGCCTTCTCTTTATTGTCTTTTTAACTCCCTCACAATATTGGGCTTTCTTCTTCTGGCTTTGTTTGCCATTCTTCACTTTTAGTCTTGCTTTATTTGATGGCATGCTATGCAATTTAAAATATTTTACCTCTGTGAGCATGACTCCTGCGCTGTAGCTCTCTAGCTCTCATCACATTGAAAAAACTTTGGAAAGCCTGTTAGAATGGACTCGGCCACTCGCCACTGTGGTTTAACCTCACAGTGCTTAATTCCTTCTCACTTTTAGAGTGATTGTGCTTATTAAGAGAGGTAATTTAGGTGAAAGCACTTTACACAGTATAAGTACTATTCAAATCATGGACATTATTGAGGTTATTTTAACAGTAGTGGTAGAGATACTGTTTTACAAAGACAAGACCTTCTGTTTATGAAGACTCATACAGATTGGGTAATTCTTCTCTAAAAAACAGTTAACAGGGAAGCTCAGTGAATATTTCCCACTAGTAAACTATCTAGTTGTATTGAATATGCACTAGAAGCATAATTACAAAAATAAATAACTTTATATGAACAATAATAATAGTTACTAATATTATTAGTAACTAACAATAGTTACTAATAATAGTTACTAATAAACTAAGCTACATTAAATTGAGTTATTCCTGTTCCAAATCTGTTGGACCTCTTTCCATTTCTTTGTCTCAATGTCTTTGTGACTGCTAATATGGCAACACAGGATAAGGAGAGAAGCATAAATTCTGGAGCCATTCAGTCCTGGGGTCACAGCCAAGCATGACCATTTACTATTTATGTGTCTTTGGACACATATCTTAACCTTGTTGAAATTCAATTTTCTTAACTGTAAAATTTGATAATAATACCTTCCTTATAAAAGTATGTGTTTTTTAAGATACTGTCAGCTGTCAGTAAATAACAAAGTAATTAAAATTGGCAGAAGCAGCAAATATATACTAGTGTGCTTCAAAAAGTTCATAGAAAGATGGACATAAAAGGTAATGGAATTTTTCCATGAGATTTTTGAAGTCTTCTCATGATCTCATTAAACTAAAAGACTGGAGGTCAAATAACTATTGGCTTGATAATTTAGGGGATTGATGATGTCATGGAGTCCAGAGATTCTTTCACGGCTTTTATCAGGTAGATTTTCATCCTTAGGCTTTAATCTTCATAGCTATAAGATGGCTGCCAAAGTACTAGATCTGATCTCTTCTAAAATTCCAACTAAGCAAGAAGGCTGTCTTATCTTCATATATTTATTTATGTTGGATTTTCTACCCCCTATTGTTTCACATAAATGTGCTGTAATTGAAACGATGCCAAAATATGTTGATTTCTGACAGTTCAGTCTCTGTCATGGAGGCTGGGCTCTGACAGCAAGGGCAAGTAGTGTTGGTTTTTTAATAGAAATCAACAGATGCTGCTACAATACACCACACATTCGATATGATTAGGGACGCACGATTCTTTAGTGCTCAAATGTCCCTCGGTGTGAGGCTGGGTGAACTAGGGGGGAAAAATGCAGTGAAACTGGATCTATTTATAGGAGAGCGCTTTATGTCAAGAAGCAATTGTATATAGAGCAAGCAGCTCAGCTCAGTCCAGCTCAAGTCCTTAAGTTGGACGCCAGGTCACGAGCCTCCCTCAGACGCACACATCCATGCTCAACGATGCGGAGTGCGGAAGCTCACAAGACAACAAGTGCAATGGCATGTGGACACAAAGGTTGTACCACAGGGTTCACAGCAATCAGAGTCTGTCAGGAGGAGGAGGAGGAGGGAATTCTCAGGGCCCTTGCTGATATATATGTGTGTGTGTGTATATACATATATACATATATGACATATATACATATATATATCTTCAAGTTGACATGAAATTATGTAACTACCAAATTCTCCATCATTTTTTCCTCCCTCATGTGAATTTTCTATTTTTATTTTTCTAATTCCTTTGTTTCTTCTCTATTCTTTGGCCTCTCATTCTTCTTCATTTCATTTCTTTTTATTTCTTCCCATGGGAAAAAACATATTAGAGATTTTAGAACATAAAGTCTTATGTTGTTTCTCGCCCCCCCTTTTTATTGGGATCTCTACAGATATAGCAATCCATACATCATTTAGCTCAAGCTTGATTATACAATTGTTGCCACTGTTGTCTTTTTTCTTGCACTCTTTGGTATCAGCTTCCATTTATCCCCACATTCCTCCACTCTCTCTCCCCCAAGAATCCTTGTTATTTTATTAAATATTATTTTTGTAATTATTTTTCTCTCATATCTTATACCACCCACTGTATCTGTTCACCTGCCATTCTGTTATTCCTTTCCCCTCCAATGGGGTTATATAATCATTATTTCTATTACATAGTTACTTGTGTTAGTTTGGGTATACTAAAGAAACAAATCCAGGGAGACTTATATACACTTATATGTATATAAGAAAGAGTTTTATATCAAAGAGTAATTATATATTAAGAAATCATTCTAGTCCAGTTCCAGATCGAATCCATACATCTGTTATTAATCCATATATCCTATCCCAGTCTTCAGACTCATTCAATACATGCTATGACAGAATGCAAAAAGATCACAGGCCAGTGAGTGGGATCCAGTGGTGGTGGAAGCCTCTCAGTGCTGGCATTGGTCTCCATGCAGCTCCTCCAGCTCCAGGGCTCTGGCTCCATCAGTGTTGCTCCATCTGGTTTGTTGACAGGAATGGCTCAAGGGGAGAGTGCATATTCCACCTCTAGGGAGGAAGACAGGAGTTCCCAGAATCCTCAGTAAAAGGCCATACCCACAAGGAGGCCTCATTGGCTATGACTTGATTGACAGGATAGTGTTCTGTTTTGTTCACACAACTACCTCTTTATTCACATATAAGTTGCACATGATCACAATTAAGTGTTCTAAATTTTCTCAAGATTATTCATAGTTTGTTATGACACATACCATTGAATTCCTCCACATAGTCAAAGAAAACATCTTTCTGGTTGTCTCTGCTTTCAGTCACAATCCACCTGACATCATCAATGATATCTTTTGTTCCCCATTCTCTTCAGATTCTAGCTTGAAACTCTGCTCAGTGAACTGCGGAAACATTTGTTTGATAATTTTCAGCAAAATTTTACTAGGATGTGATATCAGTTATAATGTGTTATTATTTGAGCATTCTGCTGTGTTGTGTGTGGGTTTTTTTTAATGTTTACAAATATGGATCTCTTCTTGTCAGTTGGTCAAATAACAATCTCCAAATTTCTTGGCATGGGTTAGTGAGTGCTTCCAATGCTTCCTTGACTGATTGAAATATTTCAGTTGGTATCCTATCAATTCCTACAGCCTCATGCTCTATCTATAGCACGGCTAGTGCAGTGGGAGCTTCTCCCTTCAGCACCATTCTTCCATCTTCTGAAATGATGGGATGTGGATAAATTCTTTTTCATACAGTGGATCCTCTGTGCATTCTTTTCACCTTCTTTTGATGCTTTCTGCAACATTCAATATTTTGCCCTTAGAATCTTTCACTATTTCAACTTGAGGATTGAATTTTTTTCTTAAGTTCATTCAGTTTAAGGTAGGGATCCATGTTCAAGTAGTACCTATATACTCAAGTATAAGCTGACCAAAATATCAGTTGAGGCACCTAATTTTACCACAAAAAACTGTGTTTAAAAATGTGCTGAAAAACTCAGCTCGTACATGAGTCTATAGGGTATCTTCTGACGATGTGCTGCTTCCATCCATTGGGTCTTCAGTATCTGTCAATGTGTCCATGCTATGACATGGTTTTCAGCAGCTATCTCCTCTGAAGCAGGTAACTGATTCCTTATTCGTTGTCTGTTCTTAGTCTGGATTTTTTTTTCTGTAACTTGTTCTCTGTGGGTGAACCTGGTGGCATTTGAAATATCAATGGTATCCAAGCATCATGGCAACACATAAAGGCATCACTATACAGCAAACTGATAGATGAGGGGTGACTGTGTACTATATGACCACAAAATAAATGGCTTAAAACTCCTCACATTTATTATCTCACACTTTTCATGGAACCAGACTTTGAGAATACCAAGTTGTTTCTTCTACATCAAAGTCTCTCAAAAACTTGAAATGAAAGTGCCATTCCTGGCTGGAGTCTCTTGAGGGTAGGCTGGAAAAAGATGCATTTCCAAATTCATATGGCTTTTGGCATGATGTAATTCCTTAAGGATTAAGATCTGAGTACATCTCACTTGTTTCTGAGTCTAAGCTGAAAGTTATTTGTGGTTCCTTGAAATGTAGGCCTTTTCCTACAGAGGTTTGCACCAGCAATGCCAGTGAGGAACATAAGGGCCAGTAAGGATATGACTAACAGCAAGTGAGCATATACAAAAACCATCTGAGAATCTGCCTACCATAATACCACTTAATTTCTTTGTATATAACTTTTAGTACAGAAAATGAAGAAACTTATAAAGATAATTATTGTAACTAATTAAAATTGTGAGGATTAATCAACTGATATATATACATACGTAGATATGTGTATGTATATATATATATAATAGAGGTGTGCTTGTTTACAACCCAGAACCCAATTTCATTGCCACTAAGTCTATAGTGACCCTATAGTACAAAGTAAAACTGCCACATCTTTCTACTTTAAAGCACTGATGGATTCAAACCATCAACCTCTGGTAAATATCTGAGTACTTTAACTACTACACCAACAAGACTCCTTGTATGTTGAATATACCTTGAATAAAAATTAGCTTTGCTTTTAGTCTTTCATATGTGTCACAAACTCAAATCTAGCCAAGCTTTTGGACATAGAAATTATCTTTTTTCTTGATTATGAGCATCCATTCATCATATATATTTTTAGCAGCAGAGATTTGTTTCAATATCACCTTTTCCAGTATACTACTTCTGTGAATTTCCTGATGGAAATCTGTTCTTTCCCCACCTTGCTCCATGACTCATTTACAGAAAATTTCCTCTGGTATCAAGTACTAAATAAGGAGGCTTTTAAAAACTTTCTCATATCTATCATTGTGCATGTCTCTCACTAAAAGAACATAATTCTCTTTGAGGTTGAGGAGTAAGCTCATAATTATTAAAGTTTTATTTTATTGACAAAAAATTAGATTTAGGTCTTAAATATCATGCTATTGATCAAATAAATCCAATCAAATGCTAGATAGAAGCCCAAAACCACTGTAAATTAATAATATGTGATAAAACAGCTTGAATATTATCACAGAAAAAGGTAAGAGTTACAAAAAAATTCCCTCTGCAATAATTGACATTTTTTTAGATTATCATGCCAATTTGTTCAATTCTCTGCTGTCACAAAGCTTTTATAAATGCATGCAATAATTCAAACTGCTGTTAGAATGTTAAGACTTGACCCTGAATGGACCCTTAACCTGCTGTGTTCTGTGGCAAGGTTATACAAGAAATAATTGAAGCCCTAAAATAATATGAATAACGGTAACCTCTGTGTGGAGCAAAACTGTTTCATAGAGGTTTCAAGCTATGTGATCTTTCACACACAGATCACCAAATCTTTCTGAGACAATTTGCATATCAATAACAACAATAAACAGAAAATAATGAACATCAGAGCTTATTTTCAAAGATTTAAAATCAACTGTTATTAATATTTTCAAAGGATAGGCAGAGCTAACAGAATTGCATGTATTTTCTCACTAAAAACAAAACAGGACACCTGTTTTCCAAGTCAGAGTGACCATATACAGGGTTTCTGAGACTGTCTTTCAAGGAGCAAACAGCCTGATCTTTCTTCTGAAGAGTCTCTTCAAACCATAAACCTTAGAGTTGTCAGCCCCATGTCCCACCCATATCACCACCAGAGCGAATTCATCAAATATCTGGGGTATCAAAGAGTTCATAGAAATTCTCATTTCAACACAGAACTCTAATACTGTGAAACTGATGACGTAAGACTAGACAAAAAAAATCAATGAACTAAAATAGAACACCCAGAAATAAACCCTTGGGCTGAGCCCTGGGGGCTTAAGTGGTTGAGTGTGGGACTGCGGCCCACAGGCTTGGCGGTTCAAATCCAGCAGCAGCTCTCAGGAGCAGCACTGGGTAGTGCCCACGACCACCAGAGGCAGTGATGCCCCCCCCCAAATAAACCCTTTAGTATACAATCCATTAATTTTTGGCAAAGGTATCATTCAATGACTTGAGGAAGAACTCAAGCATTAATGGTATATCCTCATAAAAAGAGTTCAAGAGGCAGAATGTTCTACATCCTATTTTGGTGAGTAGTGACAGCAGTCTTAATAGCTCATGTGCAGTCATCACGTGCAAATATTATCTTTTCCTGTGCAGAGGAAAGAATAGCAAAGAAATTCAAAATCATATATAAGTGATTATTGCAAAAGACTAATGGACTACATGAACAGCAGTCTCCAGATGATGCTTGGATACCAATTTCAATTGTTCTGAAAGGGATCATATTAGAAGGTTCTTGATAGAATGGAAGAAATGTGGGATACCCTGCCCTTCCCCCGAAAGGCCAGAATTTATGGTCAAATAGGTATTGGTGTAACCACCATGATTGTAACCTTTGGCTCACTTACATCTGAAATTGAACTCACCCCCCAGGACTCAAATTTTGTCCCAACAACACACAGGTCTATATCAAGAATAATAACACAAGGGAGGTATTTACATTTTGTAATCATCAAACATTTGAGGTGAAAAGGCCAAATCTAACCACAGACAATGCTCAAAAGGACTAGGAAAGAAAGAGGACTGGAAGCTCAGCCCTGGTGGCCTAGTGTGTGGGATTGCGGTCCACAGGGTTGACAGTTCAAATCCAGCAGCAGCTCACCAGGAGCAAGGCTGGGCTTCCTACTCCCACCAGGGCAGTGATGCCACACACACACACACACACACACACACACACACATACAATTAATTGATTAATTTTAAAAAAAAGAAAGCGGACAGGAAGCAGGAAATACAGGAAGTAGGATAAATGATGCTACACTGTGAGGATTGCAATCAATAAAAGGAAACAACATGTTTATGACTTGTTCAATGGAAAACTGATCTGTATGCCTTCGCAATAGAAGAGTAAAAGAAAACAACAGTTTTGCTCGACTTTAGACATGCTTTAAGCTTCGAACTGAACTCACCTTCAGATTTCAACTTTTGAGTCAGAAAAAATGACAGCTCTATTAAGAATATTGAAAGTACCACTTACTATTAAAAGGACAAAGCAATCGATATTGGAGGAAGTAGTGTTTGGACATTTAATTTTAATTAAATGCCAGGAGGAATCAGTCCCCGAAGAAGGACATCATGTTTTGTTAAGTGGAAGGACAGTGAAAAATAGAAAGACTCTCTAAGAAGAGGGGTTGACGCAATGGCTGTGCCAATGGGCTCAAGCTTAGGGACAATTATGAGGATGTCACAGAACCATGCACTGTTTTGTTCTATTGTGAATTGTGTCACTATTGTTTGGAGCTGACTCAGTGGCACATAATCAACAACAACAATTAGGCAAACAGCACTGGGAAGGTTGCATTCCTTACAACAACCAATCCTATTAAATGAAAAGGGCAGCATTTACTCAGAAATAAATAGAAATTGACAGAAACAAAGATACATGGGGATGGTATGTATGCACAGGAAGAATCCTGCTATAATGCCAGGATTACAAGCAAAGTCAGAAAAAATATATATGAATCATTGAATGAGAAACAAATTTTTCTATAAACTTTTACTTAATTCACAATAAAAAGTTTTCAATTTTTAAAAAGAATAAATTTAGGGTAATTGAGGTGATACGGCCCCCAGATAGGTAGGTCACACTGGGCGGTCCCTAGAGATTGGTGAGGTGGGGATATTTGGGGCCGAGTAGGAGTATCAAATCTGTCTGTCATTCCCAAGAATATTCAGAACACTTCTCTGAACCAGAAGCTGAATTCCACTCTATCGTCAGCACTCGGTACTGGGCTTCTGCACTGCTGTAGCAGATGCTGCTGCAACCCGCATCAGAGGGTAGCCAGTTGTAAAGCACCCTGTGCAAATCGCCAGGCAGTCCTGTCCACTGAGGACACTTCACACAAATCTGCACACTCCCCTCCCACCCCCAGAGATTCTTGCCCCATCTGGGAGCCCCTCCTGGAGGAGCCGGTGAGCCCTTCCCCCACCAAGGAGGCTCACAGCCAGGTGAGTCTTTTTACTCAGGCTGCCTTTGAGCTCAGGGTCAACTAGACCCCACCCTGTCAGGCTCCCACCCCTGAACACCACACACACACACACAGAGGTTTCCATACTGTCTTTATGCTTAGGTGCTGCCAGGTAGTGGACACAAGTGTGGCAGAACCTGCTGCAGCTGTGGTATAGAGATCCAAGCATTTGGAGCTACCCTAAGCGTGACTCCCATCTCCCTGTTCAATCCTGCCCTCCCCTCTGTGACCCATCCCCTAAATACACTCCCCTGTACTCAGGGCAACACTTTCGATCAGACCACAACATGCACAGCTACAAACTGTCCCTAAGGAGACTTGAGGGAAGATGAAACACAAAGCATAGGAGAAAGCAAGAGGGGAACCTCAGCAGGACAAAGGTGAAGCACAAAACTTCAAGGCAGTGGGCGACAGGCTACAGAAAAACCAAGACCAGCTTCCCAAAGAAAGAGCTCAGGGCTCTGAGACACCAGCGGAAAATATACCTAGTTCCAATAAATCGAACAAAAAACAGCAAGTGGCTTCCACAACGGCAATAAGAAAAGAGAAACAAAATACAATGCAAGATGATCATCTGAACTTAATGGCAGTCATAGAACATGCAGATGTTGATCAGCCAGATGAAAAAAATCTTCAGAATTCTGCTTAGACTCATACAGGACATGAGTGAAACATTACAGAAAAAGGAGGAATCAATAAAGCAGATAAAAGCTATGCACCAAAGGGAAATATGAGAGCTAAGGGGTGAGCTAACAAAACTAACAGTAAAAACTATGGACTAGAGGAGGCAGAGAACTGGACTAGTGACCTAGAGGACTTACAAGTGGAAATTAATAAACATGAGAAAAAGTTTAACAAGCTTATCAGAGTAGCAGAAGAAAATCTAAGAGCTATATCTGATGTTATGAAAAGGAACAACATTAGAATAATGGGTCTACTGCAAGGTGCATCAAGGAAACCAACATCCAAAATAGTGATGGAATGCTTGGAGGAAAATTTCCCTAGTGTATTGAATGAAAGTCAGACAATTATCCAG
>PVJH01047248.1:0-11417 GCA_004026705.1 Nesogale talazaci
CTAGGCCGGGCCGCAGCCTGCGTGTGGATCCGAGCACGGTGCAGGCCTCAGCAGCTGTGGCCTTCTCTCCATTGGGCGCACTGTGCCTTTGTGGTCTAGCAAGGACGCTGGTTTCCTCCAGGCTGAGTGTGAGCCACACCGAGGGCGGCCGGCGGTGCTGTGTGCAGCAGGCCGGCTTCACTTGGGTTGAGGGGGGTGGGGTTCTTCCAGGAGGGAGGAGGACGCATGCCTCTTGCACCTGGAGTTGCTGCGTGCCTGGGGCTCGCATGGACTCTTGCAAGGTGGAGGGGCTCTCCTTTCACTCCATGGAGGCAATCCCTGAGACCCGTGCCCAAGAGTGTGTGATGCAGGGGGGACAAAAACCCTCCGGATTCTACTCCGCTCTCTCCAGAGCTGCCCATCTCAGTAGGCACCGGCCACCAGCTGGCAGGCCATTGGAAAACCATGGTCCAGCCCTCGAGGTTGGGATCAAGGCCCCACCAGCTCCCCAACCTCCCAGACTTCAGGGGCCTGCTGATCTGGCCATAGAGAACTCACTTCCCCCATGGCCAGGCTAGGGCGTGTGGCTGCGCTCCCACCAGCCGCCTGTCCCAGGTGACTGGTCTTCAGCTTTGAAAGGAGAAGGTCTATCGCAGTCTTGCTGTTGCCAGTGCCACAGACCCTATGAACTGGGGTCACCGCCTGCAGCCTGGGGGTGTTCGGGTTCTGAGGGGTGGGGACACTCAGAGTGCGGGGAACAGTCTGGAGTTCCCCCAAATGGCAGTGTCTGCTCCTTGAGCTGAAGTGTTCGTTCTACCTCTTTCTAACGCCGTGACCTTGGGCAAGCTGCTGCTCTGAGCCTTAGCTTGCCCACTTACAAAATGGGGACAGTAATATAATGTACCTTTCAGTAAATAACCTGGCAGAAGCTAGGCACTGTAAGCATTGGAAGCCTCGCACCTCATTTGTGTCAGATCTTCATCTTGAATTTGATGCAGCAAAGATGTGCCTGCCCCCATCCCAGCAACCCCTGCTCGTTTCCCTCACAGGCCCCGGGACACTGAGAATGGGAAGGTGGCACCTCTTTAAGACTCAGAGTAAAGGGCTCCCGGGTGGAGTTAGGGACCCCAGGGCCCTGCAGCTGGGCCCACAGCCACCTCTCTGCTTCCCCAGAGCCTCGGCTTGGCCCTCTATGCTCATGGCTGTCCCAGTCCTGCCCTAGGCCCCGGCCAGCAGAGAAAGCCAAGGTGTGCTCACACTGTGTGACATGTTTTTCCGCTGCCCATAGGGACACTCCCAAGAGCCCAGCAGCCACACATTGCCCCGGGATCCCTGCCTCACCTTGGGTCAGGGGATGGAGTCTGATGGGAACACACAGGCACGCATACACACGCACACACACACCACCCCCTGCAGCTTAAGTCCCTGTCTCCTCTGCAGCAGTTGGCCAAGGCGCATGACCCTCATCCTGTGTCCCCAGCTGCCCCCTACCTAGGCATGGACAGCCAATTTTCCTAAGTGGACTGTGCGTCCAGGCCCAGCGTGGTTCCACCCACCCTTTCCTGTTGTCTCACCTGCTGGGCGGTGTCCTCTGCAGGGAGGCTCCCAGACCCTGCCTTCTGTTTGTTGGAACTCAAAAAACAAACTTCTGAACTTTTACTTCAAGGGCTTTCTCTTCTCCCAGGATTCCGAGAGAGTGCCTCGCCACAGTACAGGATGCTGCTGACCTGCGCAGCTGTTTATAAAAACGTAGAGCGGCTAACTGCCCAGCAACACGCACGCAAACACAGGCACGCATGGTGTTGTAAACCACTCTGTCGCCGGTGTGTCTGGGGGCTCCGGGGTAGAGCTGAGCCTGCCATTGCGAGGTGCTGGGGAGTCACCTCTGACCCACAGCAAGCTGTCACACGACAGGACAAAACGCCCCCCCCCCGCCCCATCCTGGCGATTAATTGCTCCTGCGCTTCGGCCCATGGTGGGGGTCTCAGCGTCCGTCCGCCTTGTCCAGGGCACCCCTCTTCTTTACTGTCCCTCTCCTTGGCCAAGCACAGTGTCCTCTCCAAAGGAGGGGGTTCTCCCTACCAAGGAGCGAGGTCAAGCATGCGAAAGGCCAGCTGTTCTGTCAACCCCCTCTGCAGTGCCGCCGCCCACCCCTCGAGAACTTTGTCACCATAGGAACATAAATGCTGGCTTTGGCTCTGGGTGGCCTGTGTCGTGGCCTTGGCTATGGCCTCTCCTGAGCACACTTCCGGCTTGCCCTTCCTCAGGCCTGCGTGGGTCTTTGCACCAGCCACTAGACGCCGAACACTGACCGGTCCGCCGCCGGACAGTCCACCATCCGTTGTGGCTTCTGTGAAAGCTCCAGTCCCCGGGAGCCTGTGTCTGGTTTTCTTGCCAGTTGGGCACTCTCCCCCACCCCCTGCCCAATTTGCAAATTGTTTATTAAATCACAGAGCAATCAAAGATTGCATTATTGTTTCTCCCCACCGCCTCCCTGCCCCCCCACCCCCAATTATGACTAACCTACTCTGAGACACTGGATCGCCTTTTGAAACAATGTGATCTCCCGGCATGCTCAGATTAACTGCTCGAAATGAACCCATCCTATGCACTGTTTTCTTCCTATTTTATTCATTTTAACAGAGGGAGGGGGAGGGTCTTGCCGCCACCGTCCAGTGCCTCCCGGTGGCCCTGGCTTCTGCAGGTGGTTTTGCCGTGGTGAGAAGAGGCCAGGAGTGGAGCAGGGCCTTGATCAGGCTTGGGACCCTCTGGGGGAGCTACGAGGAAGGTGGTCTTCACCCTCCAAGCTGCGTGGAGGGAGGGGCCTGGAGGGCAGCCGGGGCCTGGGAACCCAGGCCTGGCGCAGCTGCTGCCCACCTGCACTCCACACCCTCCAGGTGGACTGGACTCTGTCCGCCTGCCCGCCTGCCTGGCGGTCGTGGGCCTGAGCTGGCCTCCTTTGAGTTCCCGCCTCAGCCTCCCACAAGCCCCCTACACCCCACAGCTGCAGCAGCACCTGGGAAACTAGAGCCAGTTTGGCTGGGCAGAGGCAGGGGCACGGGAGAGGGTCAGCCTGTGGGGTGTTCTTGCCTTCTCTGGAGACACAGAGAAACTGGGCCTCCTGGGGTGGCGCTGAGCCCGCCCCTCACGGAGCCCTGTCTCCCGCAGGCTCTGACTCAGGCAGCGAGGTGCTCCCGGACTCCTTCCCGTCCGCGCCTGCAGAGCCGCTGCCCCACTTCCTGCAGGAGCCGCAGGACGCCTTCATCGTGAAGAACAAGCCCGTGGCCCTGCGATGCCGTGCCTTCCCGGCCACCCAGATCTACTTCAAGTGCAACGGCGAGTGGGTCAGCCAGAACGACCACGTCACCCACGAGGGTCTGGACGAGGCCACCGGTGAGCACCCCCAGGCCCCGCTGCACCATGGAGTCCGGGGGCCAGCCCAGTCCCGGGGCCCGCGGCACCAGCTGACCATGTGGCGCTGCAGGGAAGGACATGAAATCCCTTGCTGGGTGTTGGGTCCTTTCCCCTTTGCCTTCAGCCTCTCTGCTTAGACCAGGAGCCAGTGCCAGCCTGACCCTGTCCACACCTGCCTGGCTCCCTGGGCAGAGTCCCCCACACATCCCCCCCCCCGCCCCCCGCCCCGCCCCAGGCAGCAGCACTGCGGTGATTTGTGCAGGTGTGTGTGTGGAAGCCAGCCTGGCTCCATTCATCACGACAAGAATGACATCTGGATAGGGCTGCCTCGGCGCCAGTTTCCGTCCAGTGACACACAGCCGAGTAGAGGCCGGTGGGTACGGTGCTGAGACAGGAGCCCGGTCTGCAGGGCACCATGTGGTGGCTGGGACGTGGGCGATTGGGTCCGAGCCTGCTCTGACCTAACTCCCACCGTGGCTGGGCTGTAGCAAGCACCCGTCTTCCTCACCTGCAGGAGCCATGGGTGCAGGTCCAGGTCCCCGGCAGAGGAGACCGTCTCTCGGTTGCCTCCTCAGCCCCCGGCCCCCAGTGGGCAGCCAGCTTGTCGAACTCCTTTATATCACAGGACACGCCCCACAGGGCCCTGCCTCACGGATACAACAGGGAAGACCCCCTGTATAGTCGTAGGCAGAGGGCTTATTTGGGGGGCATGCAGTGCGACCCACAAAAGGGCTTAAGGCCCCTGCTTTAGATAGGAGCCTCTATGCCTGGGGATGGAGGCAGAGCAGGGCTCCTCCTGTCACTGTGGGGCTGACTGGGAGTGACCTGTCTACAGGGCAGGAGTCCCGAGGGGTCAGGAGGGTTATTCTCACTTACAGGGCAAGCAGAGAGAACCCCAGTTGACTTGGAGTCTCGGGGTGCCCCCAGCAGCCTTCCTCCTCTGCCCTTTTCCTACGCTCGCTTTACCCACTCTCTGTGCCCCTCCCTCTCTCCAGCCTCTTGCCTCTAATCCCCGCCCCTCTCTCAGCACCCCTTCCCGCCCCGCCTTCATTGTTTCCCTGTCTTGGGTTCGCTATGGAAACGTCACAGCTTACTCTTCTGACCCTTCCTTGCTCTTTACGCCTGGACCTGAACTTGGGGAAGAAACCCCTGTGGGCTTTTTCAGTGGGCTTTACGTCAAACCCCAGCTGCCCCCTCTCTAGCTGTGCCACCTTGGGGGAGTCACTCGCCCTCTCTGCACCCAGTTTCTCCATTTGTGAACCCGAAAATGTTGGCAAACAACCTGGCGGGGTGCGGGGGGGGGGGCGGCAGAGGAGATGCGCTCACTCATCCTGAACACAACACCTGTCTGCTGCCCCGCTGCTCTCTGGATTTTTCTGAGTCCCAGCCCGACTGACGTCCAGGCAGAGCAAGAGGGCAGTGTGCCCTGAGGGGGCTCCCTCAGCCTGGCAGTTATTGATCGTGGTGATAGCATGACTCAGATGTAGCCATCACCAGGCACGCAGGCCCTGCCAGCTTGAGAAATTGGGGCACTGTTGTCCCTGTTTGCTGCAAATCATGGACAATGGTCCTGCAGGCCACTCCCTCAGCAGCAGAGGGCCAGACTGGCCCTACTTCACCCCCAGGCCTACCTGGAACTCTCTGGGACCCTGGACATAGCCGGGGCCAAGGGCAGTGGGCATGGCCAGCTTGTACCAGGTCTGGAACAGACAGCTCTGCCACTCAGACCCCAGGTGGTGGGCGCCCCTCTGAGCATCTCACTGCATGTGGGTGTCAGCCTCCCGGGTGGTGGCCTTGCATTATCCACCCCCAACCCCACCCCCCTTGGGGTGCTGCCAAAACCCCTTTAGTGAAGAAGTCACTTGCAAGAACTGACCTGACTAGGCCACAGCCTAGAGACTGGAGGCAGGGGTTCCACTGCTGGCCTGTCCCTGCCAGAGTCCCACCCAGAGTCACAGCCCCAGCCACCACCTGGATGTGCTGGACAGGCAGGGCACAGCAGGGAACTCACCTGGAGAAGTGGCAAGAGGCCTAGGGGGTGAGAGCTCAGAGTGGCGACCCAGGAAGCAGCCAGAGAACTGACCTCAGTGTGGGTCATCCTGGGCCCGGCCTTGGCCCTGTGTAGCTGCAGGGTAAAGGCCATATTTTACTTTCACCTGAGTGTTTTAGTGTGTGTGTGTGTGGTGGGGGGTGGGGAGGGGGAGTCTGGGTTCACACTGGTCCAGCGCTGCGGCACTGCGTGATGTGTGGTCCATAGCTTTGCCCTCCAGGGCACTCACCAGACCAGAGGGGACAGGCCATGGTGTGCAGGCGCAGCGGCCTTACAGGTGCTGAGACAGGCTAGCCGGCAGTCAGGGAAGGCTTCCTGGAGGAGGGGGAGGCCTTAGCTTCCTCCCACAAGCTCTGGAGAGGAGCTTCCAGCAGGCAGGTGCCTGAATCGGGAGGGTGAGGGGGGTGGTCACTGCTATGGGGAGGGAAGAGCACTTTGTGGAGATACAGGGTTTGCAGCTGGTTGGGGGCCCATATAGTCAGGGGGCACCCCCTCCCCTGAGATTGGAGGAGACTGGCCTCACCCGTGCCTAGCAATGAGCAGCACAGAGCCCCACCTCACCTCTTACAAGCTGAGAAACTGAACGCATTAACTCATCAACACACAAGACGGGCCAGCCATGGTCAGTGCTGTGTGGGGCAGAGCCCCAGTGGGGTCGGAAGGGAGTGACAGTGACGTGTCAGAAGTGTCAGGCACAGAGGGGCAGTCCTGAGTGGAGGCGGGGTCAGCGCAGGCACCCACATCAAGTGGGGCCCCGCTGAGAGCCAAAGGGTGACCAGAGTGCACTGGGCAGGCAGGGGCTGGAGAGTGAGAGGCTGTGTGAGACTAGAGAGACCTACAAGTGACAGTGAGGACGGGAGGTGGCCAGGGCGGCCCCCGGGGCCCACAAAGGGAGTACACGATCCCACTGCTCAGGGCTGAGTCTCACCAGGCTGTGTTCTGGGAAGCCATGGGGCGAGAGCTTGGGGTGGGGGTGTGCCCTCCCCACCCCGGAGGTGCATTTTCAGAATCACACTGGCTAAGGGCTGCAGGGGCCAGGGTGCTTGGCACAGGAAGCTGTTGTCCTACCCGAGTGAGCAGAGATGGCCCCAGCCGGGGGCAGCAGTGATGAGCTGGGAGAGACTGATCAGCAGGGACAGAGGACCCGTGCAGCCCAGGTCGGCCAGTCTCTGTCAGTCTCTGCTCCCGAGGTGGCCTGACCCCGCCTCTCTCTCCCGCCCCCAGGCCTGCGACTGCGGGAGGTGCAGATCGAGGTGTCCCGGCAGCAGGTGGAGGAACTGTTCGGGCTGGAGGATTACTGGTGCCAGTGCGTGGCCTGGAGCTCCGCGGGCACCACCAAGAGCCGCCGGGCCTACGTCCGCATTGCCTGTACGTCCCCCAGCCCCCCTCTCCCCGGGGTCCTGGAGAATAGCTTCCACAGCTGTGGGAGCCAGCCTCCTCAAGCATCTCCCACTAAAACTCGCCAGAGATCTCTGAATTGAGCCCCTCCCCATAACCTCTGACCCCAGAATCCCTGAGCTGTACCCTTTCACCCACTTGGGCTTAAGCAGACTGCTAACTTTCCCACCCGTCCGTCCTGGGCCACTCTGTCAGCGAGGGAGCCCTGTCACCCCCCCCCTTCCCCGCCACCCCCCAGCTCCACCTGGTGACATCTCTAGTGGAGAGAAATTCCCAGATAACGATAAGGGGGGGGTGGGGTTGTCAGGGCCCCAGGACCCCGTTCCCTTAGTGCATGCTGCCGCCTAGAGGCAGGCAAGGAGCACGTCGCCCTGCCTCACCCCGCCTCTCTCCCTTCTCCCAGACCTGCGCAAGAACTTTGACCAGGAACCTCTGGGCACGGAGGTGCTCCTGGACCATGAGGTGCTCCTGCAGTGCCGCCCGCCCGAGGGGGTGCCTGTGGCTGAGGTGAGAGGGTCGCACGTGGGGGCCACTGCTGGACAGGAGGCAGCCAGGTGGGCTTGCTGGCTGCTCCAGCCGCCACCTCCTCTTTCCCCAGCTGGGGAGAGCTAGGGGGACAGGCCACAGAGTTGGCAGAGCCCGGTACACAGCGGGCCCCATCAGGGGCACAGGCCAAAGCAAGGGCCTCCACTCCGGGAGCCTCATAGCACGCATGTCCTCACACACCCATGGACCCCCTACCTCTCTGCTCTGCACTGGGGGGGCTAGGAATCAAACCAGGCATAGGGACCCCACAGAGCCGGGCCAAGGACAGAATGCAGGGCCTGACGTGGGAACAGCCCTGTCTGACAGGACCCAGAACATTGTGCTGACAGTCCCCTCGCTTCCCTCATCTGGGGAGTGGGCTCAGACAGGCCGACTGTATAGTCACCGCTTCTGTCTCCCCCAGACAGCTAGGACAAGAGTGTTGGGCCGGGGGACAGTAAGTGGCAGGTCTGTAGGTGGAATCCAGAGGCCGTGTTCTTCATGGTCAGGGCTGCTGCCTGGCCTGCCGGAGTCGCCCTGAAAGACTTACAAGAAAGGCACTTGTCAGATACTTCTCCAGGCCTGGCCCCAGCCACCCCTTCCATGGGACAAGACCGAGAAGCGGAACGGCTAAGCCCCTTCCCCAAATGACACAGCCGGCCCGCGATGCTGCTTGCGGCCATAGGGCCCTGCTCTGCCATAGGTCCTGCCCCGCCGTGCCACTGTGGGTGGCCGTGGTCACCGCCCCTATTTGGCCACACCGTCCCCTCCCCTGCTTAGCGGGCCCTCTCCCCGGGAGTCCGGGTGAGCAGGAGCCGGGCGCTCATGGTGCCCCCCACCCCACTGCTGCAGGTGGAGTGGCTCAAGAACGAAGACGTCATCGACCCCACCCGGGACTCCAACTTCTTGCTCACCATCGACCACAACCTCATCATCCGCCAGGCCCGCCTCTCAGACACAGCCAACTATACCTGCGTGGCCAAGAACATGGTGGCCAAGCGCCGCAGCACCACCGCCACGGTCAACGTCTACGGTGAGGGCCGGGGGCTCGCCTCGCCCTGCCCTGGAAAGCACACGGCACCTGCTGAACAGATGTCCACGCGAAGGCCCAGGGAGGGAAAGTGGTTCGCCCAAGGCCACAGAGTGGTTAAGCCAGGTCCTCTGGGGCCCCAGCCCATGGCCTGTCCCTTCTCTCAGCACCTTGTTTGCCTCTAAAGGGGAAACCTTCTCTCCCTGCAGTCGAGCCTGGGGACAGGCCCAGGAGGGACCCCCCCACCCCCTTTTATCCTTGCCGTTTGCCAAGCTTTCCCGGTCTGGAAGCTCTTTGTTTCTGTCCCCTGGGCCCTCTGGGCAGAGGGGCAGAGCCACACTGGAGATGTGTGTGGAGTGTTGCTCTCCCTGCCCAGCCCCTGCCCAGTGTTGCTCTCCCTGCCCAGCCCCCTGCCCAGTAAGTCACATGCAGCCTGGAGCAGGGGTCAGTGGCCCCTCCACCACCCCCAGGCCAGTGTTGTCCAGTGGGCTGGGCGGCAGTCAGTGCCCTTCTAGGTCAATTTCCCAGAGTGCCAGGCCGGGATGGGGGTGGAACTAGAGGTGGGCAAGGAGAGTTCCAGACTTTGCCAGCCAGTGATGACAGCTGCCCACCACCTCTGCAGTGAACGGCGGCTGGTCCAGCTGGGCAGACTGGTCACCTTGCTCCAACCGCTGCGGCCGAGGCTGGCAGAAGCGCACGCGGACCTGCACCAACCCCGCCCCACTCAATGGAGGCGCCTTCTGTGAGGGCCAGGCCTTCCAGAAGACTGCCTGCACCACCGTGTGCCCAGGTAAGGCTGTCATCCAGGTGGGATGTCCGGGGCCCTGGGGTTGGTCAGCCAGGATAGCCTTGCTTTCCTTAGCAACCAGGGCCCCAAGTGATTGCCCAGTCCGGACTGGTTGCTGTGGCCTCTGACCGCCTGGGCCCCAACCCAAGCCCAGCCCTGGGCAATTGATGAAACGGCTCTGAGAGCCAGGCTCTCCTCCTCTGCCACCTCTGAGCCTGTGCTCTGCAGCTGCCCAAGGCTAGGGAAAACCTGTCGTCCAGCCCAGGACCGGGCAGACGCCTTGGCTGTGGGCCGGGGCCTGAATTGCTCTCCTCTCTCCCTCTCTTCATCCCACCTCCCTCTGCGTGTCCCATCTGCTCCTCTGCCCTGTGCCATCTGGCTGTGGTCCCGTGCGCTGGCACGGTGGTGGTGGTGACATGCCCGGCGGGAACTTTTCCACCCTGGGCTGTGTGTGCACTGGACGTTCCGGGCGTGTGGCCATCTGCAGTGGATGGGGCGTGGACCCAGTGGAGCAAGTGGTCGGCCTGCAGCACCGAGTGTGCCCACTGGCGCAGCCGTGAGTGCACGGCGCCCCCGCCCCAGAACGGAGGCCGCGACTGCAGCGGGACACTGCTGGACTCCAGGAACTGCACCGACGGGCTGTGTGTGCAGAGTGAGTCCCTGGGGGGGCATGGGAGGTGGGGAGCTCTGGGAAGGCAGGCCACAGCCGTCACCCACTGCACCATGTCCCCATCACCCGCTCTGTTCCCTCATCACCTGTGTCACCGTCTCCCCCTTTGTTTCCCCGACAGATAAGAAAACGTTAAGTGACCCCAAAAGCCACCGTAAGTCTCATTTCGTGGCCGTTCTCTCCGTGGGACCCTTGCTCCTCCTGGGTGGGCTGCTCCAGGCTGTGGGGCATAGAGCAGGGAGAGCTCAGGGCCCCCACACTAACCAGCCCCTGTGGGGCCCCTGCCACCCAGGGCAGCTCATACATGCCTCCTTCTTACGTCCCATTCACAGACGCCTGGCTGGTGGGCACTCTTACAGGAGGGGACACTAAGTGTCAGAGAGGCCGAGGGCATTTGCCCAAGGACATTTCCTGGAAAGGACAGAGACAGAAATGGAACCCAATATTTGGTCCTGTCTGGGACAGTGGGGCCAGCTTCGCCCCCCAATCCCCACCCCCACCCCCAACCACTGACCAGCTACCCAGGCCTTGGCAGCTGAGGCTGATCATGAGGGCTTCCACTGCTCCGTGTCCCACCAGTGGCTCACCCGTCAGGCCCCAGAGGGCTGTGCTGCCTGCAGCCACGTCAGCAGACTGGCCTGTGGTAACTGAACCACAAGCCCGCATAATTTTGCAGCAGCGAGCCCTCCATCCTCCTGGGGGATCAGGGAGGACAGGTGGGCCGCTAACTCAGGATGTACATCATCAGTGGAGGGGAGATGACCTGGATAGCGGAGTGCCCAGCTCTGAGGGGCCTTCTCTGGCCCCTGCCCTGGAGGGCAGCCCAAGGGGTCCAGGCTGGGAGACCTGGCCAACGGCAGGGTGAGGGAGGGGAGCCTGGAGAGACCCAGGCAGGAAAGAAGGCAGAAGTGGACAGAAGTGGGCAGAAGCTCCCCAAATTTAGAGCCAGTGGACTTAGAGCAGGGGTCCTCAAACTATGGGCAGTGGGCCACAAGCGGCCCACCGAGGATATTTATCTGGCCCATCAGGTGTTTTTGCTGCCGCTGCTCCCTTCCTGCTTAGCAGCCGACTCATCCTGGGCCCTCAGTGAATTTGTTCATAGTTGTTTGTTTGTTTTTTAACTATAATCCGGCCCTCCCGCAGTCTGAGGGACAGTGAACTGGCCCCATGTTTAAAAAGTTTGAGGACCCCTGACTTAGAGTGTCTGTTCTCCCATCCCCGCAGCACTTGCCTGGGGCCTGTGGTGCTGGCTGGACTCTCTCTCATCTCCCTACCCCACCCACACTGTCCCTTGTCCCTCTGTGTGGGACCCTCCTCCGAGAAGCCTGCCTGAGTCCTGGGAGCCCCATCCCTGCCCACCGCTCCCCCCCTTTGTCCCCATTGTCATAAACCTCATTTCACTCATCCCACGCTTCCTCCCACCGCCCCCAGCATAGAATAGAAGATGGCAAGGATTTCTGGGAATTTGGGGTGGGTGGGGCTGTGGAAATTGCTGCTGGCTGGGAATGAGGTTCTGTGGGTCAAAATCCAGCTCTGAACGGGCAGCCCCAGTCCCTGCCTCAGC
>PVJH01047249.1:0-11401 GCA_004026705.1 Nesogale talazaci
TGTCCCATCAGGTCCTTTCCAATGACTGATCCACAACCCACTGCTGCTGAGTTGATGCCGACTCACAGCAATCCTGTCCAGGGGCTCTGGGGCAGAACATCTGTATGGAGTGGTTGGTATGTCCAACGCTTACCTGACAGAATCATCAGGGCTCATTTTGCCACCCCAAATCGTGACCCCTATTTGGCTGCTAGGAAGACAGCCGCTAACAGACACCTTCAGTTTAGGGCAAGAGCAAGCAGAGAAGCAGAGATAGGAGAGAGTAAAATAAAGAAGTCAGACACATTTCATGGTGGCATACTCGCCTTCCCTCCTCTTGGTGGTACACGTGAGATAAGAGACGAGAGGGTAGGGAGAGATTTCTCATGAGGTTGATTTTTAACCAAAGCTTATACAGATAATGACCTGCATCATGGGAAAGGGTTGTAACTTAGGCAATACAAGCAATAGGAGGGGGGTAACCTAGGGGTGTACATGCAACAATAAAGGGCAAGATAAGCAGACCCTCCACTCAGTATAGTAGCCTAACTTTAGTCATCCTTGAGTGGTGCCAGGCTTGCCTCTGGACACTCCTTCAAGGGAACAATATCAGAAGGAAGTGGGCCCTACTTAGGGTGAGTCAGATTATACAGTCTGGTTGCTCTAGATACCCTTAAGGCATATAACCTCTGAACTACTTTCATTGCCCTGTCTGTGGACAGTCCTTTACCATGAGTAGCAAGCAGTGTCTTGGGTTTGGCATATGTTTGGGAGAGACAACTTGGGAAAATCTTTCTGTATCCCACAATAGTTATCAATGCCAGTATCAGCTGGTTCAAGTCTGTGCAGATTCATGGCAACCCCAGGTGGTGTACTGTAAATTGCTAATTTGAGAGAAGTTGCAGGTCTTGTTATATTTTAGAGCAGAATCATGAACTTTGAAATGGAGGGAATGGAGTAAGTAAAAGGCTGGATTTGCTAGGTTGAAGTTTCCTTCCATAAACTACTAGGGAGCCTGATGGTTCTGTGCAATGAGCACTGAGCTGCTACCCCGAAAGTCAGCAATTCGAGCACACCAAGGACTCTGTGAGAGAAAGCTGAGGTTATCTGCTCCCAAAAAGACATGTGACTTCTGGAACCTCTTATAGGGTCTGGAATCTTATATACCAGTAAGCTAGACTTGGCTGGATGCCAGTGGTTGAATTGTTCTCTCCTTTGTACCCATTGTCCCTTTCAGATTTTAGATCTCACACATCCATCACATTTTCTCTGCAGCTTTCTCACTCCTAGATCTTTATTAGTAAAGATCCTGGTGTCAGCCCATCCTTCTCCCATCCCCCATTGGAAACAATGAGGTCAGCACCACTCCTTCTCTGAAGTGACTGATAGGTGCATGCTTGGGCCTTGAGAACTTAATTTATTTTCTTCCACCAAAAAAGGGTCAGCTGATCTTGGAGACCAGTTGCTAAGATATCAGCAGGTAGATGAATCTTATGAAGGACCTTGTTGCAAAAGGCTGACTGCATGTGTTAAAAAAGCTCATCTAATCTCCCATCTGGGCTGAACACTAGATCAGGATGGATTTTTGCCTCCTTCCTTGTGATCCTGTCTTTAAGCAGACTGAAGGTGGTCCTGGCTGGAACATTGTGTAAGAATATAGTTTTTGACATCCTGGTGGACTAACGGTTATGCCATCATCACCACCATCAAACTTAGAACATTTTCTTCGTGAATGTTAATTTTTGTTTCTACCCAGCATCTTCTCTTTTTGTCAAGCAAACAGACAAAGGCTGCTCTAGAGTCGATGATAATTTTCTGAACATTCCCTTAGCTGGGGAAGTGCCCAAGGTAGACTCCTTTTCATGGACAGGGCTGTCTGAAAGCTCCTATTGCTGTAAATGACTCGTTTCAATGATTGAGCAAGGACACTGGCCTATGCTTTCTCTAAGTCAGGCAGAACAGGAATTCTGCACTCCTCACCAGACTCTTCCTAGGTAACGAATCCCAGCATTATCTCCCCTAGTACAAGGAATGTGGGATGCAGAAAGAAAGCAACTCAAGACACAGAACCAGACTCCATTAAGGAGAACTTGGCCTCTCAGCTCTGGATTTCTGGTTTCTCCTATGCTCTCTTAAAGGTGATTTTGATCATTTTTTTCAAAAATTTCAGTCATTCTAAGGTCTGACCAAGTAAACAACAACATTTAAACTAAGACATGGTTAAATGTGAAAAGCAGAACTCTCGTTTGAGACTGTCTCTGTATAAAGATTTGATTTTCAGTGAGAGATTCATAGACATTTAGTAATAGCTATATATTGTTATTCTCTACTGTTCCAACATCAAACATAATGGGGAAAGTGTAATACCCAGTTTATACTGATATATCAGGAGACCTCTAAAAGCAAATAATATCTAGAAAAACAAGGATTTCAAAATAGCAGTCTTTAGTATTAGAATACACTTTTTATACCATCTTGGGGTGGGGGAGCCCCCCACTCACCTAATCCCTTCCCTCCTTTGATTTGTTCCTCAGAAGATGGGATAGTCACTTACTAGGACTCATTTTTCTCATAAAAACCGCAAGTTGCCATTCTAAGGAAAAATGTGTGTGGAAAGCAAGTGAGCATGTCCTGGGTCTACAGCTTATGCCCTGACCAGCGGACTGAGAAGGATTTGGACAGTTCTGTGAATCTTTGAGTTACTCATTTTAAAACGCACAGTAGATTAACCCAAACGCCAAGTTCACTCTTTTGGAGTTGATGCAGACGCACGGCGACCCTAAAGGACAGGGTCAAGCGGCCCCTGTGAGTTTTCAAAACTCTAACTCTTTACGGAGTCGAAAGCCCGTCTTTCTCCTCAGGAGCAGCTGGTGGTTTCGAACAGCTGACCATGCAGTTAGCGGCTCAACAACATGGAATTAGATGTGATCGATAGGCCGCTTGTTAGAAATAGACAAAGATGCCGGAACCTGACACAGAGCCTGCTCGTGTGTTTTAAATGCGAGCCTCAATTCTTCTTACTGGGGCTTCTAGAATCGTGATTTGTTTACCCGGTGGCTTGCTCAGTGGCCCTAAAGCATGAATAGACTTGCTTTCCTGGTCATCCCTGAGAGGAAGTTTGGGTGTGCTTGTTGAGCCCTCGCTAGGCCGCCTCATACGCTGGACTGCCTTTGTTCTTTCACCTTTTCCTATGTGATAGAAATACATCATTAGCTGTAGCTCTGAGGTGCATCATCAGCAAGTGCTTTTTGCCCTTTCAAGCCCTCCGGAGAAATATTTAAATTGCAAAAGTCTTGTGCATTATTCTCATGAAAATCGAAAAATAGACCTAAAATGAATTCGGGAACTTGACTAGGGTAAGTTTAGGATTTAAATTTAAGAGCCCTTTCTAGTCCTTTTCTTCGCTTTTTTTTTTTTTTGAACAGGCATAAAATATGTCATTTAATTTAAGCTCAAACGTTGAAATGAATCCTTAATATAAATAACTGCATATGATTAATTAGATATTCCCTTTTGCTAAGATTCTTAGGGACATTTGTACAAATGTGCTATAATAAAATGAGGATTCTAGTGAAAAGACTCAAGTACAATATTTGAAATAGCACTGGTGCATTTCTTTTCTTTTTTTTTTTTTGGCATCACTGCCCTCAAGTGGTGGGAGTAGGAGGCCCACCCAGCCTTTGCTCCATGGACTGCATCCCAGTGGACTGCAGTCTCGCGCACAACTACTATGCCACTGGAGCTCAGCCGGTGCATTTCTTTTGACCACCATGATTTCTGTTCTTCAGAAGCTGAAGTCTTTAAGAGCTTCTACAAATATCTCAGAGGGCATTAGAGAGGTTGAATTGAGTTCCTTGTCCTCTGAAGAACCTGTGTTAAGATGATTTTCTTTATGAATCAGATCTTACAGACCACCATCTACACACCTGCTTGGGCCCTCAGAGATATTTTGCATACTCATAGAAAAGTATGATTTCCTTTGTAATCTGTAAGATATAAAAATACACAGGTTTATATACAAATAAGGATTTCCACTTAACTTTTGAAGGATCAATGCTGGGTCTCTATAGCCACAAGGGGCCTGCTAGCACTAAGAGCCCCCCACCTTTAAAGGGTGTGGTGGCGTGCCCCATATTTGTTTCTTTACCTGACTCCTAAAAGCATGTGTTGGGCTCCTATCCAAAAGGTTAGCCGTTCTAAACCACCAGCTGTTCCATGGGAGAAAGATGAGGCTTTCTGCTCCTATCCAGAGTTACAGCTTCAGAAACTCACCGGGCAGGTCTCCCCTGCCCCAGAGGCTCTCAAGAGTCGGCATCTGCTCCCTGGGTGAGAATTGGTGAGGGTGTTCTTTGCTGGCCTAAGTGAGACAGTGCTGGCATAAAGAAAAAGAAATGTAAGCGTTAAGCAGTATGCATAGTCAAAAGATTAGATACACAAAGAACACTCCAGAATACAGTACTTGAACTTTCTCCCTTTGTAGTTCCAAGTTTGTCTAAAGGCGCATTTGTAAATGATTAACCAAGACCACGGCATAGCCAGCCCTCTCCTCCCTAACACACATCCATTTATTCCAACCACTGTTCTAATTAAAGTCTATTCTTGCTCATGAGCTCCCGAAAGCCAATTAAGCTGTGTTCTCCCTTGTTCCTCCCAGTAGACTGGGGAGTAGCTTGGCAAACGCTGGGATTGATATGAAAAGTAGCAATGTGTTTTGGAAGCATTTTCGCCCCTGCGTTACCCTGTGAGGCACAAGCCTCTCACACAGTGGCCTTTTATCTTCTGTGCCTTTGGAGTGTGAGAACCACCCTGAAGGCTACAAGCAGGGGCGTTCCGGAGGGCCGGGAATCAAGGCTGGGAGAAGGGGGTGGGCACAGGAGAGCGACAATGGGGGCAGAGGGAGTTGGCAGCTGTCATCTGAATAGCATTTCCCCCTTCCCATTATCCTGTTGTGCACATGCTCCGTTGATTCATATTCAGGGTCTCCCTCACCACTCATAGAACAGAGCCAAAGGCCTATGGTGCCCTTGTCTGGCTTGGAGTTTCCTTTTGCTGGATCAAGATTCACCGACCTGCTTCAGATACAGGATCCACCAGCGCAAATGGGAGCTTGTTGGTAGAGCATCTACTGAGAAGAATTTATTTAAATATAAGAAGTGAAAGCGGGGCTGAGCCCCGGTGGTGTAGTGGTTGTGCGCGGGACTGCGGCCTACTGGGATGGAGGCTCGATTCCGGCTCCACGGAGCAAAGGCTGGGCCTCCTACTCCCACCACCTGAGGGCAGTGATGCCCCCCCCCCCAAAAAAAAAAAGTGAAAGCGAGTAAGTTAACCGTATGTCCTCCCATCTTTATTAATTTCTTACTAATCTAATGATTAGTTACTTTCACATGTATAAAGTCTATATTCATGATGTGAAGAGAAGAAAATAAAACATTTTAGAAATAAATACAGATTTGGTATGAAATATGTGAAACCACGAAAATTCATGAAAGCGCCAAGAGACTTAAAATGACACTATATCATTAGAGTGCTATTTTTTCCAGTCAAACATATAATGTATATGTATTTTAAGGTAATTAGTATACTTCTACACATGTTAATTCATTAGAATTGTGTATATATTATGCTACATCATAATTTTTTCCCATATCTTTAAAGATTTCATTAAAGGTTTCTAGAGGACTTCATGAAATTCCATTAATATTCCAGTATTGATTTTCCTTGGAAAGTTAGGTTTGACAAATTCAAATTATTGCAGGGTTGTGATGAAGACATAGATATATGAACTTCCTCATCCAAGCTGTGTGTACATCTATGAACTTGTTCTTAAGAAAAATTGCCGGGCTGAGCCCCAGTGGCGTAGTGGTTGTGCGCGGGACTGTGGCCCATTGGGATGGAGGTTCAATTCCAGCAGTGGGGCTGGGCCTTCTACTCCCACCACCGAAGAGCAGTGATGCCCCCCCCAAAAAAAGAAAAGAAAAATTGCCAGCTGTGACAATATTATTGGGCTGTAAAGTGACATGCAGACAGAGTGTAGGACTTGAACCTTCCAATGGTATTTTATGTCGTCAATCTTGTGGTTAGGAGTCATTGAGTCAGTTTCGACTCGTAGCTAGCTAGCCACCCTGTGTTCAGCAGAAGAAAACCCTACCCAGTCCTGTCGTTGCGATGCTCGCGCCCATTGTTGAAGCCAAGGGTCAGTCTGTCTTCTTGAGGATCTGTGTCTTTTTCACAGACATTCTACCAAGCAGGATGGCCTTTCTAGACACCACGTCAAAAGTATGCGAGGTGAATTCTCACTTTTCTTTCTTCTGGGAGCCTTGAACGTGTGGAGGTTATGACTTGGGCTGCCGACTCCAACGTCAGCAATGTGAAATCACCAGCTGCTCCATGGGAAAAAAATACAGATTTTCTACTCCCCATCTCTGTCTGTCTGCAGGGTCAAGATGAGTCGGTGGTGACACGATGGCACTGAGTTTGCTTTGGCTTGTCCTTGCTTTGAAGGAGCCTGCTAGCTGTACTTCTGCCAAGACATATTATCTGTTGTTTTGGCAGTCTTCCCCATCAATTGACTTCTAAAGTATCCATTCTTTCTCCACCTTCTTTATTCATTGTCCCCCTTTTGCCTGTCTAGGAGGTGAAAAAAGAAATACCTTGGCTTGGATCAGATGCCTCTTCATCATCAGGGAGACATCTTCGCTTTTTTTTCTTAACACTTTAACGAGGTCTTTTGCAGCAGATTTGCTCGATACACCCTGTTCTCTGATTTCTTGGCTGTTGGCTTCATAGACATGCATGATGAAATAGGGGGCTTTTCAAAGAATATTTGTTACCACCCCCCCCACCCCACCCCCCAAAGCTGATCTGAATATGCTTTGACTGTTCTGTCTGGATGTTTTTACTTGGTGAAGACGACGAACAGCTACTGGCAAGTTCCTTGGCTTTTAGGAAGAGGAAAGTGGAGGGTGGCCAAGTATGAAAATGCTTTTTAAAAAATTGGACCATCTTACCTGTAATCTTACTTAGCATTTATTTTATAGCATGAATGAGAAACTGATTCTTATACGTACAGGAGGCATGCATGTCTGTTGGTTAGCAGGTATTTGCATTGAGAATTCTGTGTACCAAAAAAGCGTGCTTCATAAGTACAGCACAATGAGGCCGCAGGGTGCTAACGCCTTCATTAGTGAATGAGTGTAAAGTTCTCCCTGAGCTCAGGGAGTGCCAGGGGCTTCCCAGGAGAATAAAGACATTCTGAGTGGATGGATTCCTGTACTGACAAAGCTGACAAAGTCTTTACCATCTCACTCACCAAGACGACTTGATTAATTTAAAGCTAACTTTCAAATGACACCTACTTACAGTTTCCTCTATGATAAATGAAGTGCATCATTTTTAATGGACTTCAATTATTTTTAAGCTACAGAACTAAAGTGATTAACATGTCTGGACAAGCTTACAAGTAGATATTGTCTATATACACATTGTTCCAATTTGTACCAAAACAGCCTTAGGAAGGCCATTTGAATGAGAGCCTCTGATTTCAAATTTGGACATGCCCTCCTTAGTGCTATCAAGTGAAATGTACATTTTTTTGTGGTCTTTCCTATGTAGACTCTAAGTTTAATGAGGTTTCCAACTTCTAGCAATAAAACCAGATTTCACTACAGTGGTTTCCTTGGCAAAAAACTTAATCTGCAGTTGTTCGTGCAATAGGATTAACCAGTTCATAAGTACTTGATTGTAGAAACTGATGCTGATGTAAAGTCTCTGCTGGAAATTTGCTATATTTTGTTATAAAAAGCAATCAAGTTTGTTTTAAGCAATCCTTAATTACTTAGAAAACCTTTAAACTGTAATAGGGGGGAGCGATAAAGCTGTTAAGTGCCTTAGAAGAACATCTATTGCTGATTATAATAATATGTTGCCAGCATGCCTGTTTTGTAAAAGAGCTTGTGAAATTGATGTATGGGGAACTGTAGTTACTCTTCCCTGAGGACTAGAGCATTCCTTTGAGAGGGGAAAAAGGGAATTCTGGATCTTTTTTAAAAAAACATTTTGTGGTAAAAGGAACTCTTATGCTTAGTATTTCTATGAAGCCTGTTGGTGGAGCAAGTGAGTGCTAAAGACTGGGCATTTGGACTTACCCAGCAGCCCCCTGGAAAAGGACCTGTGTGTTAGGAGGTTGATTAGAGAAACAGATCCAGTGACATTCATATATGTGTAAGAGAGACCTTTGTATTAGCATGAAGTAATTATATGTCGATAAAACTTTCCAGCTCAGTTCAGATAAGTCCAAAAGTCTGAGACTAGACCATAAATTTCTTTTCAGGCTTGCACAGCCACATGCAATGATGCAGAATGCCAAAAGATCACAGGCCAGTGGGTGCAAAGTCATGTGGATCCAGTGAAAGTGGCCACATCACAGGGCTTCCAAGGTCAACCAGGAAGGCCGTGTCCATAGGGAGGCCCCATCAGGCTGTGACCCGATTGATAGGTTGAATACCGCTCCTACATTTTTATACGTCTTGACGCTGACATGTGGTAGGTAGCTACCACAACCTGTGATCTCTTCCTATAAAGATTACAGTCTAGAAAACCCTCTCTGTAGCACTTCTGCTCTGCCCCATGGGGGGGAGGAGAGAGGGGTCGGGGAGGGTCACCCACCCTGAGTTGAAATGAACTCAATGAAGAATAAACAACAGCTATTGTAATGAACAACAACCAATGTACCGTATTTCTGGAGTAGATTGCAGGCAAAGGGTTTTTTGTTTTATTTTTGTGCCTGAATATGAAGCTTACTAAAATACTTAATTTCATTAATGCTAGTAAGATGTGGCATTAGTTCAGCGAGTAAGAAATGTGACTTTTCACCCCACCTAAAGCCAACCAGTTGCCAGCGAGTTGCCTCTGACTCACAGTGACGCCGAGGTATCAGGGTAGAACTATGCTCCGTAAGGTTTTCAAGAGTTGATTTTATTGGACTTTTAACTTCCAGCCTTTGGTTAATAGTTAAGGGTGATAACGGTTTATTTATACTGCCAAGAATTTCTTGGAACGATTTAGACTTTTTCAAACCAACCCGCAGCAATTTTACTGGCTTTCCTTCATTCGAGCAACCCTTGTGGCATAGCGGTTACTCTTCAGCCTGTGTGGCGGTCACCTAATCTGGTGTCAATTTGAGGATTAAGAGTGTAGGGGTGGAGTCTAGATTGTCAATCTGGAGAGAGCCAATGAGACCTCTGTATGGGCGTGGCTTTCTCCTCTGAGAATCCTCGAAATATGGTAATTCCTTCTTGGAGGTGGAAGACACTTTCTCTCCCAGTCTACTCCCTTGGAGACACTCAACTTGCAAGACTCACTTTCTGTGAGTTATTCCTGAGGAGAAGCCCCTTGGGCCCCCCGTGATGCAGCCCTGGGTGCTGAGAAGCCACGCAGAGACCCCTGCCAGCGCTGAGATGTTTACATGCCCCGGGATCCAAAGGCCTCCTACCCACTGGCCTGTGATCTTCTACATTCGGCATCATTGCATGGGTTTCATGAGTCTGAAGAGGACTTTATAGATTGTTGTCAGACATATGGGTTAATATCGAACTTGTAAACTTGATCTGGACTGGGTTGGGATGTTTTCTTAGTGTACAGTTGCTCTTGGATATAAAACTCTTATACACATATGAGTGTTTATGAATTTGCTTCTCTGGTCTACACAGACTAACACAGGCTACCAACTTCAAGTTCAACAGTTCAAAGCCACCAACTGCTTCTCTGGAGAAAGGTGGAGAGGGTGGGGGAGGGATTTCTATTCTGGTAAACCGTCACCATCTGAGACACCCAGCCAGGCAGGTCAGCCCAGACATGAGTCGCTATGAGTGTGCTTCAGTCACCGTGTTGATGAACCTGTCCTTTCACATTTGCTCATTATTTGCAGATAGGAATGCTCAGATTAGATGCAGAAGCCACTGGGGACCAAAATGTTGGCTTCCCAAGAACCTCTTAGTCCGGAGAAACAGACCTGAGAATTACTGGCGTGTGAAGAGTCCCCAGGTGGAGGTTTGCTATCTTACCTTTGCCCCAGAGTCTGTCCTGACTTAGCGTTGCTCGTTTCATTTTAACATATGCTTGCCTAACCCTAAAGCCTTGCCTCTTATATTTCAGTCTGCAAACAGCAGCAAGCAGCAGTACCTGACAGCTCGTTTGAAATGCAGTCTCAAATCCTCTCGAGACCTAATGGACCATGACGTGCATGCTAACAAGAGCCTCGTGTAACTTGGATGCACCTTAAATTGGAGGCGTTCTTTCCCGAAGCGTACATCCTTTAGCTGGTTTTCATTCTGGTGTCGCGGGTTTTTAGCTGAGCTCTTGGCTCTGGCTTCTCAGTACATTGGTCGGCTAATGAGGTTGCGGAGGGAGAGATGAATCGACGAGGCAGAGACGGCAGCAGGAGTCCCCCTCCCCCTGCTTGCTGTGTGAGATCCTGGCATTGTGCAAGCCAGCGGAAGCTCAAGAAGGTGATGTGTGGGCTGCCGGGTGCCCTGTACGAACCTGGTCACACTTTGCTTCATAGGTAAGCGCTCTGATGGCAACAGGTTCCGAGTGGTTTAATTTGGAAATCTTTTGCAATGACCATTTATTTTTATGCCGGCGATGGTGCAGTTTATTAAAATTGAGGCAAAATTCGGAGACCATAAAAGGAGCCAGCTTAAAGTAAGCAAGTTAGGAGCATTTAGGACCATCTCTGGGCTCTGTCGCCTGCACCTCTCTCTGATGCCCACACCTTTCCCTCAGCCTCAAAGAAAGCCTTACCTCCTTTAAGTAGTTGCTTCCACTTTCTCTCCTCTTCCACCACTGCATCTGCCTACGACCCATCTGTGTCTAGCGCTGTAACTTTACCTAGTCTGAAGGTTATCTATGCTGCAAATAATGAGAGTCAGACAGTGGGTGACCTTTTGTGTCTGGTGTCTTTCACTTAGCATAATATTTCAAAGTTAATCATTGCGGTACTGGATCCTTTTTTTTTTTTAAAGCAGGATAATATTCTCTTGTATGGTTATTCCACAGTTTGTGTACCCTTTCATCTGTTGACAAACATGCTTGCCACTTTCGAGCAGGCCTCCGTTGCTGGGCCCTTCCCACATCTCATGGCACCTGTCTTTCTTTGCAACTTTTTTTTTTTTTTTTTTTGGCGGGGGGTGAGGGGCATCACTGCTCTCCGGCAGTGGGAGCAGGAGGCCCAGCCCCACTGCTGGAATTGAACCTCCGTCCCAGTGGGCCGCAGTCCCGCGCACAACCACTATGCCACCGGGGCTCAGCCCTCTTTGCAACTTCTAACTGAACCACGAGGTCACACGTTGAAGCCACACACGTTTGCCTGGCTTCTCAGGGTGGAGTGAAAGAACTCCTGAGAGGCAGAAGCCAGGGCCAGGTT
>PVJH01047250.1:0-11402 GCA_004026705.1 Nesogale talazaci
GGGGTGTCACTGTGAGAAGCCTGTAGCTCATTGTCTAACCTGCAAAACTGAATCAGACTGGATGTGCTCTTTACACACCTGGGTAAGCCATCTTTGATGGAAATCTCTTTCTATACACATACATGGGTATATCACACATATGTACATATACACATACATGTATAGGCATATGCACCACTGGTCTTGCTCCTTTAAAGCCTAAAACAGAAGAGAAATAAGAAAAGAACTAAGGAGAGAAGGAATAACAAAAATACACACTTTTAGACAAGATAAAAACAGCTTTCCTTTTAAATGTAAGAAGGGCCAGGAAATTAGTCTATTCTGATTTTTGAGTAAATTTTTAAAACTATTTTAGCTTCATAATCTATACAGTAACTTTTATATAGCTCATCACTCTAGCTAGCATTAGACACATTAGATAAATAGCTGTTAAGACAAAACTGCTCTTAAGTAATTAAAATGATATTTTAATTAAAATAAAATTTAAAATACTATGTTGGACTGCGTTGACTAGAGAAACATATCTGGAGATACTCACATATGTATAGGAAGGAGCTTTACGTTAAGAATTGTAAATCAAGAAAATATCGCAACCCAGTCCAGATCAAGTTTATAAAACCAAAGTGACTCCATAAGTCTGGTATGAGTGCATAAATCCCTCTTTCAACTCACACAACTTATACAATGATGCCACATACGGGAAGATCTCAGGCCAGTGGTGTAAGTCTTGTGGATCCTGTGGTGGTGGATACATCTCCAAGACTCTCGCAGATGTCAGCATGGCTCCACATGACTTGTCACCAGGATGGTGAAAGCATAAAGAGAGGCTCTAGCAGCTTTCAGCAAGTCTCTATAACTTGTAAACAAGATGAAGACAGAAAGGAAGCTCGCAGAATCCTCGTGAGAAGGCCATTCCCACAAGAAGGTGTCATTATACTGTGACCTGATTGACAGGATAAACTCCGCCGCAACACTTATTTATCAAGTTGACATGAAGTTATGTAACTATCACAAATACACTTAAATTTCTTCAAGCTGTGGGCTTGGGAGTGGAGAGTTCCCAACTTTCCACCATGACTGAGCTGGAACTGGTTGGACACCAACTAAGAATGACTCAGACTTTTTCTTTCAGGTGAATGGCTTTTAGCATCTCCCCACTGACTTTTAAAGGAAGAAAGTACTTGCTTACTATTAAAGTTAAAGCAATTCCAGTTTTGTTTAGCCGAACTGCTGGATTTACAACAGATTGGTACCTAGGGAGATTTATGTCTCATGCACACCCTACTACATAAATACAAAAATTTTAAAAATATATTACAATTCTTTCTCAAAGTAGATAAGCCCATTACTTTCAAAATAAAAACAACTCTCCAGTCTGCATAGCAATTGTGGAAACAATTTAATCCTCCAAGTGACAACACTACCAATAGAATTTATGCCAATGATCTATAAAACTTTTGGTTCTTCTGAATCCTCAGTAGCAGTCTCCAACACCCAAACCCTGATCTCCTAGTTCAACACCACACGGTGACTATATTTATTCCAATGTTAGCCAGCATCTCAAAGCATGTGATGATGGCCCGAACCCCTGAAAATGGCTTTGTTTCCATTATGCCCCTTTATTGGTCAGAATGGGATGTTCAGTCTGTCAAAGGGCAGCCCTCTTTCGACTTATGTTTTTTCTCTCTTTAAGAAGTTCTCAGCACATCGATAGCTCAATAAAGACATGACAGTTGGTTATGCTGTTGGTCTAAATATTATTTAAAAAGACATAAATAGAATGATTTCTTTCTGAATCTCAAGTATCCTGCTAGAGAAAGAACACTTGGGATATGTTTGTTAAGATACCTTAAGGATATGTCTTTCTAAAATGACAACCAAAATCAGCTGCATATAAAAAATGGCATCCATTAATCTCTTGGCCAAGCAATACAAAGTAAAGATGCCTTTCAAAGGAGTTGTGCTTAAGAATAGAATTATAATTTAATGTGTTTGGCTTGCTTTGCTTTTAGAAGCCAGCACCTGCAGCAGATTGATAGAGTCACTGCTTCTGGAGCAGGTTGGATACTGATACCGATGACATTTATGGTTCAACGTGTCAAAACTTAATTTACAGTGGAAATGGTTCTTAGTTCAAAGAATGCATCACTAGAGTGAAGGATTGATTCCTAGCTTATCAGCTATAAACTATACAGCCTGGCTTAAGCTCTTTAGAAGGCAAGTCTTGCAGGTATGCTCAGTTGTGCAGGGTTCATAACTCACTGGGAGATTATTTGAAATGTGATGGTTATGTCACTATAGTAAAAATTAGTGGAAAAACCAAGAAAGAGATTTGGCAGGAGAGGGGAATAATGCAGAAATGTGTTCCAGGTGCCCTCTGTGTCTCTTTCCTCCTCTGACTCAATTTTCCATGAAAGCCACAAAACATTATCCCTGACAAGGTCCTCTATTATATTTCAGTTAGGACTTGCCAAAGTATTTTCTGTATTCAGCTTTTCTTCTTTCTCATTGACTTATAAACAGTTCATCATTTTCATTAGAAATAAACTTTTAATAAGCCTATCAAGAAGTTCACATCTGCATGTTATTGTGTGGGTTTCATGCTTTATAACAGTTAAAATTAATCAGCAGGAAAGACTCACACTTTGCTAAGACATCTGGATACTCTCTTAATTACTTGAGTACTTGTCTTTGCTTTTGTTTTCCAGAAGATGTCTTTATCTATTGGGATAAATACTTATGGGAACATAATGGTAAGAAACCCATATTTTAGTCTCTGACTTATAGCAAGTTCTTTAATTGAAGTTAACATTTTCTGTGTCTTTCAAAATTTTATGCTCTTTCTCAACAATGGCTGGACTATAAATATATTTGGAGAGTAATAACACTGGGATGGGGGGATAGAGAAAGTGAAAAGGGTAAAAACTCAATTAATTTCAACTATATGAACCTAAGTTTATTTTAGTGATATGCTTGGTGTCTCTTTGGTGCCTAATGTGACTGTATCAGAAAAATCACAAGGAACTCAAGGAAGAGATTTATTCTCTCACATTGTAGGGACTAGAAGTTCAATTGGGACACTGGTTTTTGAGGTTGGCTTTCTTTCTCAGTCAGTTTTGAGAAAAGATCCTTGTCTTCTTTCCACGTGTGTGATCACGGTGTTCCTTAGAGATTTCCGTGTATTTTGGCTTTAAGTTTCCTCTGGGTCAAAGAGATCCTCAGCAGGACTCCAGACCCAAGGAAAGTTGTTTTTTTGTTTGTTTGTTTTTTTGGCATCACTGCTCTCCGGTGGTGGGAGTAGGAGGCCCAGCCCCACTGCTGGAATTGAACCTCCATCCAAGTGGTCCGCGGTCCTGCGCACAACCACTACGCCACCGACCTCAGCCCCCAAGGAAAGTACTTTACTCCCAATTCTTCTTTCTTGGTGATAGCATCTCTCTCCTATTACCTCTTGTGATATGAAAAGATGATGCAGTCTGCACTCCAGAGAATTTCTCCTTACCTGAAATCAGGACAGTGAGCCAAAGAAAACTTTTGTATCCTACCTTATAATTGATGTGTCACATCCTATGTGGCGTTCTTTTTTCAGTCAGTTTTGAGAAAAGATTCAAAGGGACTGATTCATATGGCTGTGTTAGGCCAGATGGACTAAAGAAACAAATCCAGAGACACTCATTTATGTGTAAGAAAGAGCTTTATACCAAGAATTAATTGTGCATCAATTGAACATCCCAGGCCTATCCAACTCAAGTGCATAAGTCTGACACTAGTTCAGAAGTCGGACACTAGTCCATTTGCGCTTTTTCAGACTCTTGCAGCAGCAGCATGCAGAACACAGGACGGTCACAGGCTGGCGGGTGGTAAGCTGTGTGGACCCAATGGCACTGAGTCAGAGCTAACTCATGGTGACTTTACAGGCCAGGGTAAAACTCCCCTGGACTCTCTGTGTCTGTATCCATTTACAGGAGGTGAAAGGCCGATTTTTCTCCCGAGGAGTGTTAGGTGGTTTTGGACTGCTGACCATGTGAATTGTAGCTAACATGTAACCCATTATGCCAACAGGGTTCCAGACATAGTACAGAAAACTAGAAGTGAAAAAAAATAGAAATCGCTTATGCTAATCACAGGGATTCTCACAGAGTTTCAAATATATAACAGATATATTGTCTAAGAATTATCGGAAAGTGGTTTATAGCATGTTTGTATTATATGGTCACGCATATTTAACAATGTTTCAGAACTAAAAATTTACTGTAGAAAACATTTTCATTTTTAATTTAAAGAATTATAGCTAAAATTCTGAGATAAGAAAGCCCAGATGAAATATTGCCTGTGCTCTTGAAAGTAAAATTTTGCTAAATCTGTAAATTAACCAAAATAAAGAAAAAATTCCAACTAAAGAAAAATTTTGAATGATTTCAATTTTTAATGGTATAGGCCATTACCGAGAAAAATGGAGCCTTCTCCCCCTGTGGTTCTACCCTTTGGAGAGTTGTAGTCTCAAAAACTCATATAAGCAGTTCTACCTTGTCCTAGAGAGGCACTCAGGGTCAATGTTGACTCAGTGGCAGGGAGTTTGGGGCTTTTTGTTTTGTTTTATAGGCCATTGTGTATTCTATTAATAGTTATATCAGGATGAAAATCCTTCAATTGGTCAAAGTAAATTTGAAATAATTAATTTTAGAATTTTGACCTCTTTGCTTTTTAGCACTTTAAAGAGATTTTGCAGGGGCTGAGCCCCGGGTAGTGTAGTGGTTGAGTGCGCGACTGTGGTCCACTGACTTGGCGGTTCAAATCCAGCAGCAGCTCTCCAGGAGCAAGACTGGGTCTCCCACTCCTACCAGAGGGCAGGGATGCTCCCCCCCCCCAAAAAAGAGATTTTTGCAGTAGCTTTGCCCAAAGCAATAATGTCATTTGATTTCATGCCTATTGTCTCCATGGATGTTGATAATGGATCCAAGTAAAGGAAAATTCTCGAAAGCTTCATTCTTTTCGCCATTTAGCATGATGTTGTCTGTTGATTTAGTTGAGAGCATTTTAGTACCTTCACACTGGATTGTAACCCGCACTTAGAGTTGAAGTCTTTAGCCTTCATTCATAAGTGTTTCTGGTTCTCTTGGCTTCCAGCAAAAAAAAATGTTGTTGCCTGCATAGGACAGGCTATTAATGCCCCTTCCACAAATCCTGATGCCACATTCTTCACAGACTCAGCCTGCCTTTTGGACTAGACAGTCTACATATAAGCACAATTAGGAGTTTGAATTCTCATTTTTTGCAATGTTATCCAGAATTTGTTGTCCACTTTTGCACAGTAAATAAAACATAAGTAAATATATTGGGGGTGTGTAAATTTAAGCAATAATAAAGTAAAACAACTGAACAAGAAATTTGAAAGACAGCCCAGGAAGGTAAGATAAAGCATTAGTATTAAATGTGTAAAGATCTGGAGTTAGAAAATCAAAGGAAATAACTCTGTCAGCAATTCTCTAGCTGAAAGAACTGGGGGGGAAAATGTCAAGCCTTGAGTTGAAATAGTGAAGGATTCTATGGGTAAAATATTGAATGGTGTAACAAGCACCAAAATAAGATCAAAGGAATACACAGTCCTTGTACCAAAAATAATTGGCTTATATTTGAGTAGTTTAGAAGGTATCATATGATCAAGGACCAATAGTACTAAAGGAGAAGTTAAAACTTTACTGTCAGCATTGGCAAAAATAGAACCAAACAAATAAGTCTTCAAGAATTTACAGAATACCAACTGAACTGTCTCAATAGACTAAAGTAGAGGTGAGAATGCTCTCAGGTCTCTGTCAAGACATTTGGAAGACAGACACCAATAAGAGATTTTTAACTGTGCCCATTCCAGAGAAAAATGATCCACAAGAATGCAAAAATGAATAATAAACAACAAACATAAAAACTTTTCTTAAGATTATTTTTAAAGGGTCACAGTCAAACATTGAGGGAAAATTGCCACAAATTCTAGTTGAATTTAGAAGAGGACTTTGAAGTAGGAATGTCATTGTTAATGCCCAGTAGATCATGGTGGAATGCAGAAAATAACTGAAAGCTATTTATCTATGGTGTGTTAGTCTGGGTAGACTGGAGAAACAAATCCACTAACTTTTATATGTGAATTAGAAAGTGGTTCATATACAAGAGGAAATGAACATTGAGAAAACATCACAGTCTAGATCAAATCCACAAATACTATATTAGCTCATATGTCTGGCAGCAATCCACAAAGTCCCCTTCAGACTCACAAAGCACATGCAATGATGACAAATACAGGAAGATCACATAGGTCATTGGGTAGAAAGTCCTCGGATCCAATGTTGGGGTAGGCATCTCAGCACAGGTAGGGATCTCCACACAGCTGCACCAGCACCCCAGGCTACACCAGGGTAGGGTCATGTCACTTCTGCCCAGGGATGTCTCTCAGGAAATCAGCTTTGTCAGTGGAGTGTCTCCCAGGAAGTGAACTGAGAGAGATAGTGTCTCCCACCTCCAAGAAGGAATTATCACATTTCCCAGAATTCTCATGAGAAGGCCATGCCCACTCATTGACTATCTCTAGACTGACAGGCTAGACCCCACCCCTTCACTCTTAATCCTCAAACTGAAACCAGATTAGGTGACTGCCACATATGCGGGTTTTATTTTTTGACAATGGAAGACATTCGACCATGTAAATCATAAAAATTTACAGATAATATCTAAAAATGGGAATTATAGAATAGTTGTGTTCATTCAGCATACCCCCCATAAAGAACAAGAAGATATTGTGTAAATTAAAATCAAGAGATGTGGGGGTTAGTGTTGTATTAATTCACCAATCTTATACAAACCAGATATTGAGCAAATCATACAGGAAACTGGGCTATATGAAGAAGAATGAGGCATCACAATTAGAGGAATATTTATCAGCAGTTTGATATATGCAGATGATGCAACATGGCTTGACTAGAGCACTTGCTAATGAAGATCAACAATTAACAAAAAAGGAAGGAAGCCAGCAAACAAATAAAAAAAAGTGACAAAACAAAACATAAAAATCTCAGTCAAAAAGAAAACACAGATATTAAAAACAGAGCAACTTTAAAATGGAACAAAAGGGAGACCAAATGATAGGATGCCATTTTACCCTATGTCTTCCATTATTGACTTTTAAAGATTCTGTCTGATGGCAAAACTGTTCATATACTTTCATGATGATGCACCAGCGACTTAATCCATAGGCAAATATTGATTTGGGGTTTATACTGTCATCCATAGCCTCCAGAAAGCTGGATATTCACAATTTAAGCTCTGATACCATTCCCTTATTCCAATTTGAATTCTATTATTTACAATCCTTGGATCACACTCCTTGTTTATGATTTATGTATTTTTGCTTCCTATTTGTATTTTCTATAGTTTTCTAGATATGAAATGTAGAATAGATCAATCTATAGAAATAGAAACTAGATTAATAATTACATAGGAACCTGACAGGGAAAGTTTCTGGAAAACAGAGACACCAATGAGTACAAGAAAGAAGAAAATATCCTGAAATTTATTGTGGTGATGATTTTACAACTCTTCTTAGTACTATTGAACATTAGCTGCATAATATGTAATTTATATGCCAAATAAAATATAGATTTTTAATGTTTATCACTTTCTGATTTCACCTCCACATAAAGGAAGCCAAACAACATTATGATTAAATGGAAAAAATTGAAATTGCAAAACATTTCATTTTACTTGGATCCACAATGAACAACCATAGAAGAAGGAGTCATATTGCATTGGGCAAATGTGTTGCAAAAGTTCACTTTAAAGTGTTATAAAAACAATATCACTTTGAGAAGTGAGGTGTGTCTGAGTCATGATATTTTAAACTGCTTTACATGCACATGAGTGGTGCACAGTGAATAAGGAAGAGGAAGGAATATTTGATCCTTTTAAATTATTTAAAGGCAGAAGAGCGGGCATATCTTCCCCAGAAGAAGCATAGCCACAATTCTCCTTTAGAATCAGGAATGACAACACGTTGTTTCACGTGCCAAGGGCATAGCATCAGGCAGGCCATCATGTTTGGTAGTGTGTTGGCAACAGAAAGACAGTGAGATAGATTGACGTCATGGCTGCACCAAAGTACTCACAGTCCAGGCCCACCTGTGGGCAATTTTCTTTCTCTCCCGCAGTCTTGATAGGGCAGGCACATCACTGCTTCTAACAGGAACCGAATGTGAGGTCAAGTTTTTTTTCCCCAAATTATTTTACTGGGGGCTCTTACAGCTCTTATAACATTCAATACATCATTTGTATCAAGTATGTTTGTACACATATTACCATATTCATTTAGAAATATTTTCTTCTTGAGCCCTTGGTATAAGCTCCTCCTTCCCCCTCCCTCCTTTTTTAATGAATCATTTTTTGGGGGGCTTATACGACTCCCATCACAATGCATCCATCCATCCATTGTCTGCAGGCCACATTTGCACACTTATTGCCATCATCACCCTCAAAACATCCTCCCTCCACTTAGGCCCCCAGTGTCAGCTCCCCATGGTTCCCTTTCTTCCCCCCTCCTTATGAACCCTTAGTAATTTACAAATTGTTATTATTCTCATACTGTACACTGTCCAATGTATCCCTTCATTCACTTCCCTTTTATCCGTGCCCCAGACAGGAGGCTACATGTAGATCCCTGAAATTCTATTCCACCATCTCTCCATCCTCTTCGTATCACCACTCCTACTACTAGTCTTGAGGGACCATCTATCCTAAATTCCCCATGTTTCCAACTTCACTGTACATCCCCTGGTCTAGCTGGATTTTTGTAGTAGAATTGAGATCATGATAGTGAGTGGGAGGCAGCATTTGAGAAGTAGAGGAAAGTTGCATATTTCATTGTTACTACACAGTAACTTAACTGGCTCATCTCCTCCCTACAACCTCTCTGCAAGAGGATGTCGCTTCATCTATTGATGGGCTTTGGGTCCCCAATCTGTACTCCCCCCATTAATAATGATATAATTTTAGTTCTTTGATGCCTGACACCGGATCCCTTCAACAACTTGTGATCACACAGGCTGGTGTGCTTCTTCCATGTGGACTTTGTGCTTCTGAGCTGAATGGTCGCTTGTTTACTCAAACCTTTAATACCCCAAATGCTATATCTTTTGATGGCCAGGCACCATTCACTTTCTTCACCACATTAGCTTATGCACACAATTGTCTTCAGTGATCATATCAGGAATGTGAGCATGCAATGTTATGCTTTTTAGTTCTTGAAGCTGAGGTCAAGTGTTAAGAATCCTTCCTTATGACTAAAGAATGAAAAGCAGAGTGAAGGAAAGTTCCTTGATTCCACTTTACAATCTTGAGACTTGAGTCCAGTTCACTCTTACTTAAGATATTCTCTTTATGGCCACATAGATTACATTCTATGTCATTTATTTTGAATCAGAAAATCAAAAAAGTCCCACAGATGATATTAAGGAATGCTTAAACCCTTGACTCGCATCTTGAAATTGCTTGGCAATAATACTAGCATGATATGTTTAGTCATCAGGAATTTACACAGTATAGCACATTTAGCATTTCTGTCCTGGCAGAACTCTAAATGGAGCAGATGCACTGTGATGCTCTATTTTTGATTGGTTAAGCCATTCATCCTGTTGGACATTGTTGTGCAGTGTTGCTATGATTACTTTCACCAGCTGTCACATTCCAGCCCAGAAGTGGGTGAAATCATTCTTGTTTATATGTAACTCTGGAAGGGCTTTTAGATGCTTTGGAACGACAATATGTCAACAAAAAAGACATTTGCCCTTCAAACAAAGCAGTTCAACTAAATTCTGAAATGCTACTTTCAATATCTGCTATCTGTTATAGCCATCATTCAACCTTTGGCAGACTGTTCTTACTCAATTATATCTAGCTCTATTATTAAGTCTTCCATTGTAAAGAGGTTTTTTTGTAATGAATACTCACTTCTTTACCTTGAACAGTACCTAAATTTGTCTAAACTACTCAAATTGTAAGGAGCCTTGTCAAAGTACCTTACTGCTAACTAAACCCACCAACCAGCCCTTAGAAAAAGAGGTGCAGTCTGCCTCTGTAAAGATGACAGTAGCAGGAACATTAAGGGGCAGTTCTAGTCTGACCTACAGGATTGCTATGTCAGAGCTGACAATGGTGGATTTATTCATACTCTATCAAGTTGTTTCTGAAAACCATTATACTATTTAAAACAGGGTGGAATTTTGAATCTATAATTAGAAACCGAATGCAGTTTGAGTTCTATGTGGTTATAGAAATACATCCAATGAACATCTATTTTAATGTGCTGGGAACAAAACTAGTGATTAGGGAACCAAAAATAGTGTTTCAATGCGAAAGAATTGAATGCAATTCTGCATTCTGATGATTCATAGCTTTGTGGGGGAACATGCTTTTGTTTTATATTCTTGATGGTGATGCTGTTGGGTAAGTCTTCAACTGCAAGACTGGTGGTCCATTCACCAGCCACGTGTTGAGGGAAAACAAACAAACAAATAAACCAAAAAGCAAACCCATTTCCATTAAGTCCATGTTGACTCCCCGGGAGCCCCTGTGGGTTTCTGAGATTGTAACTGTTCACAGGAGTAGACGGTCCAGTCTTTCTCCAGTAGAGCTGGTGGTTTTGCATACCCACCATGAAGATGTGCATTGCAATATATAACCACCACACCACCAGGCTCCACCAGAGAAGACAATCTCCTCCCATGAAGATTTATAGCTCTGGAGGTCCGATATAGGGTCACTATGAATTGGGACCCAGTCAAGAGCAGTAGGTTTGATTTGCTCTATGTTCTTTATCCACAGACTTCTCTCCTCTCCAGAATAAGCAGCGCACCAAAGTCAGGAGAGTCTGGGCCTTAGTTACTCAGGCCCTCGTGTCAACTCTCTTTACCCTCTGATGTAGCTACCTCATCCTTCTCTTCCTTATTATTACTCAGAAAGAATGCAACCAATAATGATTTAAACAGGGACTATTAAAAACAGTACTTTGTTTAGGAAAGGGCCAAACCCTACAGCAATCAATCCCTTGATCAGAAAGCACATAAAACTCCCCGTCGGCCAGCTTGTTTGCTTGACCTCTCCTGTCTCAGCAAGCCAGGTTAGCCTGTGAACATAAAATCAGTTTCATTAGCAGGCTTCATTTCCAATGCTCAATGAATGCTTTTGTTTACTAGCTATATTTACTTCAACTTGGAGACATTTTTAAAGAATAAAAAAATAGTTTCTTTTATGTTAGCACCATTGCTTAATTGCAGCTGTATGGTTTTTATCAAAATTAGAATTTTTAAAGTGTGTTATTATATATGAAATCTAATTGTTTGGAGAATAACATTTACTTGAAGTTA
>PVJH01047251.1:0-11397 GCA_004026705.1 Nesogale talazaci
GAGGAACGGTCACACCGTTTTTCACAATGACTGTTCTCTTTTGCATTCCCACCAGCAATGAATAAGGGTTCCAAATTCGCACATACACCCTTGTTTTGAAGGTTATCGTACTGGGTTAACTTGTGTGTTGCTATGATGCTGGGAGTTACAGCATCGCTATTTCAAATACCAGCAGGGTCACTCGTGGCAGGCAGGTCTCAGGGGAGTGTCCATAATAAGACAGATTTGGAAGAAGGAACTGTCATCTACCATTCTGAACACCTACTCAGAGAACACCTTATGAATAGCAGCAGAACACTGCCGGATAAGTGTGAGCAGACGGGTTACTCTGGTAATAGGGCACGCAAAACACAACTGAGGAAGAGCTGCTTCCTCAAAATAGGGTTCAGCTGACTGATTTGGATGGAGTAAAGCTCTTAGGACCTTCATTTGTTGATATGACAACTCAGACTGAGACGAAACAGCTGCAAACATCTGCTAAAACGAGGGACATGGACTATGCAAAGTGTGACTCTGTGAACACTAAATCATCAAAAATGAAATGGAATCTACCCATATCTGAGACTTTAATAAATAGTAAAGGCCATTTTGAATTGGACAACCACAGGGTCTGCTGTGGGAGGAATGACAGATTGAAGAGGAATGGCAATTCATTCCTTGTCAAATAGAACATTCGCGATCTTTCCTGAAGTACGGTGCTGTAATTGACAGAACCATTTTCATATACCTACAAGGAAAACCAGTCAATGCGATAGTTATTCAAATGTAAGTGCCAACCACTAATAGAGAAGTTTTAGAAAGTGAAGATTCTTACCACTTTCTGTAGCCTGAAATGAAGAAAAAACGCAATCAAGATGCATTGCTAATTACTGGTGATTGGAATGAGAAAGCCGAAACCCAAGAAAGATCAGTAGCTGGAACATGTGGCTTTGGGGATAGAGATCTCATAACCTCTAGACTAATGCAAAACCAACCATCTATTCATTACAGGGACAATACACAGGACTCGAACTGACTACATCTGTGGAAAGAGACAAGGGAGAAGTTCAATATCATCAGTCAGAATAAAGCCAGTGCCCGACTAAGAAACAGACCATCAGTTGCGCATCGGTATGTTCAAACTGAAGCTGAACAAACTTAAAACAAGCCCATGGAGCCAAGGTAAGATCTTCAGTAGATCCCACCTGAATTTAAAAATCATCTCAAGAATATTATTGGCACGGTGAACACTAATAACTGATGAGATAAATTATAGGATAGTCTCAATAACATCATGGAGAAAAGAACATCATCCATGAAATGTATTTACCTTTGATGCAAATATGTCCATGAATGTTAGACCAAGTAGTCTATAAATAGAACTGGAGTCAGGAAGATTAATATCTATTGATGCTCCCACAGAGAAGAACTATTTATTTTCCTGGAGGAACTGAGCCCCGTAATCCTTTCAAATTAGCACTTTAAAGCGGATTGGCAGTCTATTAGGAAGAATATTATGTACAATAATCCCAGCTATGCTTAATTCTTAGAAACCTTTTTCCAAGATGAAAAGAGACCACAAAACTGTGCTAAATACATTACATGCTCTTTTGTTTTTCAAGTCTATTTAATAAATAGAAAATATTACCAGAGTCCAAATAAAACAGTAGGTAATGAGAAATGGGGCAGTCCGTAATCTTGGTAGAATACTTCTGGCTGTGCATACATTATAAAATAGAAAAAGCCTGTATGCATAAGAGGCACTAGCAGATGGAACTACAAAACTGGAATAATGCCAGCAATTATTTAAAAGGATTAAAAAATGTAATGATCATTTGAAAAATACATATTCAGATATTTGATACTCGCTATAAATGCCTTTCATGCAGACCAACCACGTGATGGCAATGAATAGCTTTTTTTTTTTTAATTAGGCAATGAATAGCTTTCAAAACAGTGGGTTAGATATTTCATTAAGGACTCCCTTTAGGAAACCTACACATCCTAAAATAGAATTGATTCTTGAGGTTATGCGTCTATTAACTAAAAGAAAAAAGAAAAAAAACAAACCCATTGTCATCGAGTTAATCCTAACTGCTGGCAACCCATATACTTCAGAGAAGAATTATGCTCCCCAGGGTTTTCTTGACTATAATCTTTTGGAAGCTACTCACCAGATCAGATAGTAACTGCCAATCTTTTAGTAACTAACCTTCAGTAAAAGGTCTGTGTCACCCAGGGCCCTTTCGCATCTCACAGTAGACAGAAATCAGGATAAGCACCGTGTATGTCATATTACAGGATGTGTCCCCATCATGGAAAGCAGGCAGAGAGGAGATGGTTTTATAATTCCAAATCAAATATTTCATCATTGGGGTTTTTAGATGGAAGAAAGAAAACAAAACAGAACCATGAATGTTTTGCTGACAAAATAAAACCAAAAGTTGGATGGTGTTCATGCTGACGGAGAGTTGTCTTTACACTTCTATTCTATGTAAAATAAAAAACAAAGAATTGCCAATTTGTCACTTTACAGATTATTTCAAAAGATACTACCAGAAAAAAAATCTGTTCCTCTTCAAGTTCTTCGCCTCACAATGGCCATCTCCACCCTGAAATTAGACATCAAGCTGGTGAGAACCAGGAAGAGAATGTAAACAAATGCTATCAAAAACTTGGGTTGTATTAATGCTCAGTTATACATAAACACATAAGTGACAAACATTCTGTTCAAGTCAAAAGATTTGCTTCAATATTTTGCTCAATTCCATCCTTTAAAAATTCATCATGTAGTGCCCAGCTATCAAAAGTTATAGCATCCAGGGTCTTAAAGGCTTGAAGATAAACAAGCAACTATCTAGCTCTGAAGCAACAAAGTCCACACAGAAGAAGCACAACAGTCTGTGAGATCACGAGGTGTCGATGGGATCAGGTACCAGGCATCAAAGACCCAAAACAAAAAAATCCTACCATTGTGAATGAGGGGGAGTGCAGAGTGGGAACCCAAAGCCCATCTGTAGGCAACTGGACATTCCCTTACAGCAGGGTCTCGGGGAGGAGATGAACCAGTCAGGGAGCAGTATAGTAATGATGAAACATACAACTTTCCTCTAGTTCTTTAATGTTTCCTCCCTCCAACTATCATGATCCCAATTCTACATCACAAATCTGGCTAGACCAGAGGATATACATTGCTACAGTTGAGAACTAGAAACACAGGGAATCCAGGACAGATGAACCCCTCAGAGAGATGAACTCTCACCAGTGGTGAGAGTGGCGATACTGGGAGAGTGGAGGGAGGGTGGGGGACAGAAAGGGGGAATTGATTACAAGGATCTACATATATCCCCTTCCCTGGGTGAAGGGAAACAGTGTAAGACATGACTATATAATAATAATTTATAAATTATCAAGGGTTCATGGGGGGGGGGGGGGGGGGAGGGAGGGGTAAAAAACAAGGAGCTGATACCAAGGGCTCAAGTAGAAAGAAAATGTTTTGAGAATGATAATGGCAACAAATGTACAGATGTGCTTGACACAAAGGATGGATGGATGATGATGAGTTGTACAAGCCCCAATAAAATGATTATTATAAAAACGGGGGGTGGGTTTACAGTCCCAAGGGTTTAAATAGAAAGCAAATGTTTAGAAAATGATGGCAACCTATGTACAAATATGCGTGAGACAATTGATGTTGGAATGTGATGAGAGCTATAAGAGCGCCCAATAAAATGATTTTTAAAAATCGTCATGATCTGCTGCTGCTCTAGGATGATCACCTGTGGATCCAGGCCCGTGTTTCCAGCAACGTTAAGGGCGCTTGTCTGCCCAGCCGTGCTAATGTTCCCAGACAATGGGCTCTTACTTCAGGACACACGTGGGAAGTTTCCTTTCGATAATTTTGAAGATCTGAACCAAAGCTAAGAATGACTACTGATCAAACATGATTGGGTTAATGGACCATAAAATATCCTGCCAGCCAGTTTTATGAGGTTACTCCAATCAGGGGTTTTTTATTATTAATGTTCACATGAAGGAAACTGCCTTATCTCCAGCAGAGCTACTGATGGCTTTGAACTGTTGGCCTTTGGGTTAGCAGCTAAACACATAACCACTAGGCCAGCAGGGCTCCTTAAAAAACCATACAACCTATAGTTAGAAAATTTTCTTAATTCGGACATTAATCTATTTAAACTGTTCAGTCTAGTATAGCACACAATCTGAGTCACTCATTGGGAACAGTATGTAAATACGAAATACAAGCAATTTACACTCAATATCAATGACCTCAACTTATTTCTAATAACTACAGCTTGTTTCAAGGTCACTGTTTTTTGAAAGGTTGTCTTGTCTTGATTTCTACATCACCCACACAAAAAGTTTTCCCATGATATTTATTACTCTGAAGATGACAGAATTATTCTGAGTTCATTTTTTCCTGCCGTAGAAAAGAATTTGAGTTGGCCAGGACTCTCTCCAGACAGAGGGATAAACACAGGCAGCATACTGTGAGTCTGTCCAAACTCAAGTGCCCTCAGTGACTCACAGAAATAGGCAAGTTGTGCCCTGCACAGCATGCTGGAAGATGGAAAACTCATCTAAGTTTAAAAAAACCTTGTTACTTTTTAATAATGGGCGAAAAGATGACCGGGAGTGGCTCTCTTAACCTATCATGTATTTTTTCCTCAAATCGGGTTGGGAAGTTAACGAATGTCATGCTGAGATTAAGTCATAGTCCTAAGTCAGGGTCAGAGTGGAACTGCATCGTACAAGATCAGATACCCTTTCATTTGAACATCATAGAGATTCAATAGCCTTAGTTCAAATGCTTTCCCCTACATTGTTTAAAACTATTTTTCTAATTGAGGCACAGTTGCTTTATGTATTTTATCCTCAATAGGATATAGAACCAAGATTTTTTTAAAAAGAGAAACATAATAAAGTTGATAAATCACATCTAAAGATGACCTTAGAAGAGTGCAGACGAGGAGCTATCTCTGTATGACTTAACCCAGGGGGTGCACAATACAATTCTTTAAAGAATATTCATTTAAGAGTATTCATTTGGATGTTGAGGGAATCAGGATTTTCAAATAGAACTCAGGAATCATTCTGGTGGGTGGGGGCTGGGGACATTTCAGCAAGATTACTTAGCTGAGAGCAAACCAGTAAAAATAGAACAGTAGGTGTATGCAGAGGTGGGAAACATTGAAAAGAAAAAGAGGAAGATAGAGGCTAAATACACATCTGAATGCTCATGATCAATATAACTATATTCTCATACCAATATTTACTTCCTCTGACATGCTTAATGATCCAATATTATGCAATACACACTATACAGATAATATTTTCCCTGAGCACCAAGTAGTCTAATCATACAACATTCAAATGAGGGCAGGATTTTTTTTATTAATCATTTTATTGGGGGGCTCATACAACTGTTACAACTGTTATAACTGTTATTACATTCGTACATTTGTTGCCATCATCATTCTCAAAACATTTTCTTTCTCCTTGAGCCTTGTATCAGCTCATTTCCCCCCCTCCTTTCTCTCTCCCTCTCCCTCATGAACCCTTGATAATTTATAACTTATTATTATTTTATCATATCTTCTACTGCCCAATGTCTCCCTTCACCCACTTCCCTGTTATCTGTACCCCAGGGAGAAGGTTATATGTAGATCCTTGTAATCAGTTCTCCCTTTCTATCCTACCTTCCCTCCACCCTCCTAGTATCGCCACTCTCACCACTTGTCCTGAAGGGATTCATCTGTCCTGGATTCCCTGTGTTTCCAGTTCCTATCTGTACTGGTGTATATCCTCTGGTCTAACCAGATTTGTAATGTAGAACTGGGATCATGATAGTGGGGTGGGGGGGATGGAGGAAGCATTTCACTGCTAAAAATGTTTAGCAATTGGTAATTCGACAAATATATATACATGTGTGTATGTATATATACAATTTAGAGATTTCAGAATTTTAATTTTTCAATACAACCCTTAAGTAGTAATAACTAAATTAATAGACCAAGTTAAGGGCTCTAAATAGTATACTCTTAGTAAAAACAATAAACAAAAGGTCTTACCTCTTGTTTTTCTTGATTTTGATCCACAGTAAGTAAAGTTGGTATTTTAGATGAGTCTGTTTTCTTTGGCTCCCTCTTCAACACTTTAATCTGTTTAACTTTTGAAAAATTATTTAGAACAATGAAAATGTGTTAGACCTACCTTGCAGTTTTCCTTTCCTTTCCAACTGTTTACAGTATAAATTCTCACGGCCACTAAAGTCAGTTTCTTGATTTATTAGAAAGTAAGAGAACAAACCATGAGTACTAGTGGTGAAGCATTTACAAATAATCTACCAAGTATTAGAGCATTAATTTTTAAAATTCCAAGTATAGTTGTTAAGTGAATATGAAATGATCTCTCTTGGTGTGTGCAAGTACTGTATTCTTGCTACTATACTAATTGTTCACAAGGTGTCACTGTTCTTCAAAGAAACATAAGAACTTTTACTCAATGCAAAAATGAGTTTCCTTTAAGAATTCAACACACGTCTATGTCTTAATCAACCAATTCCTTGGATTTCTAAAGCGTGTTCATGACACTCTCAGGACTTGCAAACGTGGAAAAACACAGGGAGATGAACTGTTCTAGGTCATGTACTAAACTCAAACAAAGCCACTTTCTTAAAAATTGTTCTAACACTGCAACAGGACTGAGCTAATGAAAAGCATATTCTCTAAAGCTTCCTGGCTTGGGTCCTGTTCTTGATTGTTACAAAAGTTTATTAAAAACAAAAATAAAATACGAAAAGTTTTACAGGGCCTGGTTTTCACAATATAGTAAAACAGGCCCTTTGGAGAGGGGATGTTGTCGATTTAGCCGCCATCAAATCGGTTCTAACGCAGAAGAACCTGAGGTACAACAGATGGGAAAAGTGCCCGGCCCTGCACCGTCCTAACCATGGTTCCTGCGCTCAGACTCACTGGTGCAGCCACTGTGTCAGTCCACCTCCTTGAGGGCCTTGCTCTTTTTGGCTGCCCCTCTCCTTTACCGAATATGATGTCCTTCTCCAGGGACTGGTCTCTCCAGACAACATGTCCAAAGTATGTAAGGCAAAGTCTTGCCTCTAGAGAGCACTCTGGCCGTACTTCTTGTCGGTTTGTCCACTTAGCAGTCCACTTAGAATTCCAATATTCTTCTCCAGCACCACAATTCGAATGCATCGATTCTTCTTCAGTCTTCTTTACTCAATGTCCAACTTCCACGTGCATTCAAGGCAACTGAAAATGCTATGGCTTGAGTCAGGTGCAGTTTCATCTCCAAAGAATATTGAAAAGTACCATGGACTGCTAACTGGACAAACCGACAGTGTTGAAAGAACTGCGACCAGAGCGCTCTTTAGAGACAAACATGGCAAGACGCTGTCCTACATACTTTGGACATGTTGTCCGGAGAGACCAGTCAGGATGGAAAAGGACATCCTTGCTTTTCAATATGCTAAAGAGGTCTTGTGCAGCAGATTTACTGACTGTGCCTTTTGATCTCCTGACGGATGCTCCCAGGAGCATTGATTGTGGATTCATGCAAGACAAAATCCTTGACAGCTTCCACCTTTTCTCCATTTATCATGATGTTACCGCTTGGTCCAGTTGTCAGGATTTTGGTCTTCTTTACATTTAGCTGTAATCCACACTTCTGAAGGCTACAGTCTTTGATCTTTATCATCAAGTGCTTCAATTCCTCCTCCCTTTCAGCAAGCAAGGCTGTGCTGTGTATAAAAAGTTGTTAATAAGGCTTCCTCCAATCCCGAGGCTGCATTCTTCTTCATAAAGTTCAAAACTTCTCAGCTGATTTGCTCAGCATACAGTTTGAACAAGTGCTGAGAGAATACAATCCTGAAGCACACCTTTCCTGATTTTAAATCACGCGATATTTCCTTGTTCCACTAGAACAAACATCTCTTGAGCCATGTACAAAGTTCCTCATGAGTGCACGGCACTGTTAAGGCATACCCTTTCTTCTCAAGGTTACCCATCATTTGTGATGGTCCACCTAGTCGACAGTCTTGACATAGTCAATAGAACACAAGTAAACATCTTTCTGGTATTCTCCACCTCCCATTAGCAATAATATCTACTGTTCTACAGCTTCTCCTGAATCTGCCCTGAACCCCTGGAAGCTCCCTGTGAATGTGTCACTGTAACTATTGTCGGATGATCTGCAGCAACATTTTACTTATCTGCAATACCAATGGCATTGTTCTTTGGTCTGAACCTTCTGTTGGGTTACCTTTCTTTGGGAGGGGTACAAATATGGCTCTCTGCAAGTCATTTGGCCAAGCTGTCTTCCAAATTCCCTGGCACAGAGAAGTGCTTCCAGTGCCTCAACAGCTTGTTGAAAGATTTCAATCGGGATTCCAACCATTCCTTTTGACCGTTCCAACCGTTAGCTTTCTTTGGAGCTCATGCTTTCAGACAGTTTGAACTTCTGCCTTCAGCGTTGTCAGTTCTTGCTCATATGAAACCTACCTCTTGAAACGGTGGGGTGTGGACTAGTTCTTTTTGGTACAGTTACTCTATATTCTTTCCATCTTCTTTGGAGGACCCTGTATCATACAGTATTTTCCATAGAGTCTTTCAATGTTGCAACAGGAGGCTTGCATGTTTTCTTGAGTTCTTTGGGTTTCAGATAAGCTGAGAAATTTTAAGCGTCCTTTTAGGTTGTCTTGCTTTGAGTCTGAAGAGGACTTTATAGATTGATATCAGACATAAGGGGTAATGTCATCATAGCATTTTACTTTTATATAACATTTTACAGCTTGAGATGTTGAGCTAGCCTTTGAAATGTTCCATGCGGCTCCCCGACGCCATCATTTCTTCTATTTGCTTTACCTACTCTATGAGAAGGGGGATGGCCAGAAGCAATTGATTTCTCTACCCGACATAGCCATTATTTAAAGCTCCTTTCAAGGTTTCTAACCTGATGCTGTTTCTTCTTATCACCACCACTATCTGCCTTCTCCACACAACCATCTATTACAGGATTCATAATGAGAACAGATACCCACAATATTCCATGAACATGTCTGCAACCCTTTAAAGTCAATGATCATTTCTTGTCCATAGATTGTTTTTTTCAATGCTGACAGATGAAATCTGCTCCTTGTGCCTTCTCAGAAAGCCTTGAAAATCTCTTTAAAGTTTTCTTTATCATTCTCTAAAATTTCCTTTCGTATATTATCTCTCATTTGAGGTAAGGGAGGAGGATAGACTTCATCAGCAATTTACAGAATGTACTGTCTCAGCAATTTTTTGAGCTACATCACAGCGGAAAAAAGAAAAGTTAGGGCTGAGCCCCGGCGGCGTAGTGGTTATGCGCGGGACTGCGGCCCACTGGGATGGAGGTTCAATTCCAGCAGTGGGGCTGGGCCTCCTACTCCCACCACCGAGAGCAGTGATGCCCCCCCCAAAAAAAAAAAAGAAAGAAAGAAAAGTTATAGTACCACAAGCTCTTATAATGATCCTATCTGAAGATCTACCATGCTTTGCAACAAATGCTACCTTCCACGCCTTTCATCTCCTTTGACTGTATTGTGAAGGGCAATTCTGGAAAATGGAATTCCTTCCTGTCGGCCCTGGAGAAATTCAGCTTCCTTTTGTTCCCACTTGCCATTTGGTCACTGTGACCTGTTCGCTCATTAAATACACTCTTCTCCATTTGACTCTAAACAAGCAAATAAACAAGTGTTAGCTTGAAGCAGAAGTGCCAAGGGCAACTATTTATAGAATAAGAAGTCTGGAATTGCTAGCCATTTGGACAGTAGGGGACATGAAAAAAATGCCTATTCGATACAGCTATTTTAATAATCTAGAGGTAGAACAGAGCACCATTAAAATGTCTCAACCGATTCAACTCTAGTCAGTTTCATAAAGTCTCCATCCTGAGACCCGCCGTCTGTGACTTGTGGATGCGGTCTACTGAACGCTGAGGAGCTCTGGTGGGCAGCCCCTGGGGCAGCTAGCCACAGTCAGGAGTTCAGAACGGCCTGCCGCTCCTGGGGAGACCCGAAGTCTCAGAAACCCCCAAGGGCAGCTCTGTGCTGTCTCCCGGGGTCTCGGGGGCAGTGAGTTTGGCTTTTTACTAAACTTTGTCTTCAGACCAATTACTTCCGTTCGTTTGACAGCCTCTTTTCCTAAGGGTTACATGATGTGCTCCGTCAGTAAAGGATCCTAGGAGATGCCAAGGGAGGGAAAATAACTGGTGAACTCATCATTCTGGGGAATCTGCTGTATTACCCCGTTTTTGCTCATTTGACAACATATTGCAAAAGTTCCTAGGTCAACAAACAGTCTTCTACCAAGCCATGTTAGTTTGCCACCGTGGGGATTTACCCTGAGGTACTTAGCCAGTCATTTGCTATGATAGGTTTGTCTTGTCTTCAGCTGTTATCATTTCAGGTTCCACTGCAACTGATCTTTTCAATTTGAATAGAACCAATCTCCTATGTCAAAAAATGTGGAATGACCTATACTCATTTTTCTAGTTAAAAGCGATTAAGTTGTTCTGATTTAGCAAATGTTTCTATTGTATACAGTAAGATTTTAAGAAAAATTTAGAAGGCAAAAAAAATCACTCTTTAAGATAAGCTGATTCTATCCAAATCAAATACTAAATATACAGATACTCTATCTTTTTTTTTTTTTTTGGCATCACTGTCCTTTGGTGGGAGTGGGTGACTCAGTCTTGCTCCTGGAGACCTGCTGCTGGATTTGAACCGCCAAGCCAGTGGGTCACAGTCCCATGCACAACCACTATGCCACCGGGGCTCCACCCTTCTATCTTTTGTGTATTAAAAAATTAACTAAAATTATAAAAACATTCAGGAAATAATGAACTAGTTAACCTCAAGAAGAAACATGATGGAAACTGTATGGGGTGAGCGTGTTGGACATGGGGGAAGGACATGAATTTGTGGGGGCCAAATGGTGGACTGTTTGGATTGAATTGTGTCCTTTCAAAATATGTGCTTTAAAACCTACCCTCCATCCTGTGTTTATAATCCTATTTAAGATATATTTTTATAAAGTTTTATTGGCACTTAATCCACATATCATGTAATTCAATAGCTCAATCATATCACGAAAGGTTGAGCAATAATTACCACCATCAATTTTAGAACATTGTCTTCTTTCGTTTGTTTTGTTTTGTTTGGGGGGGGGGAAGCATCACTGCCTCTGGTGGTTGTGGGCATTACCCAGTGCTGCTCCTGAGAGCCGCTGCTGGATTTGAACCACCAAGCCCATGAGCAGCAGTCCAGTACTCAACCACTTACGCCACCGGGGCTCAGCCATTGTCTTCTTTCTTGAACTTATTAGCTTCCCTTTTCCCTTCAACCTTCCCCAGCCATGT
>PVJH01047252.1:0-11390 GCA_004026705.1 Nesogale talazaci
TGAGTCCCATGGTCTGCAGTTCGAAACTACCAGCTGGTCTATGGGAGAAACACAGGCTTTCTACTCCTCGAGAAAGGTACCATTTTGGAAACCCACAGGGGCAGATCTAGCTTGCCCTGCAGGGTCACTATGAGTCACCATCGACTCCCCATGAGTCACATGACAGTGAGTGGTTTGGAGGGTTTTTTTGGGGGTGGTGGTGGTGGTCTTGTATTTTATATGCATGGAATCATTAAGCCTATTTTTTTCCAGGCTGGCTTCATTCTTTCAAACATTGTTTTTGAAGTCTATTCACATGGGTGTATGAATTATGTTCATTTCTACATAGCCATGTATTGCATGAGTAGTCCACAATTTAATCTATTTTCCTATTTATGGAAATATGGATTGTTGTCCATTTTAGACTACTAAAAATGCTTTTGCGCTTCTCCTGATGTGCATTAGCCTATGTACGTCCAGAAGTGGACTGGTGAACTCATAGGGTGTGTGAATTTGAAAACTGAGTTGCTGATGATCACCGCACCCCCTGCAGTGAAATCTTCATGGTAAATCAGTGACCATTTCTGCCCTCCCACTGTTGTTCCCATGGACCCCTATATTCTTGAACCAATACAATACTGGCTCTCTTATTGAAAATCTATAATGAATCTGCATATATGTAAGAACTAAGCATCTCCCTTAATTGGTTTGTCACCCCATCAATGCCAGCCTGATGAGGTAGGTCGGGCTGAAGAGGTTTAGAGAACTGTTCTTGAACACATGTGAAGCAATACCCTCAGAAATTGCCATACTGCTAATTGAGATTTGAGGAAATGTTCATTTTTGTGGATTATATCATATTCTAAAATACCTTGTGGCATATGTGGAGTGGATCACGTCCCCGTCAGGTCCCGGCGTTGGAGCAGAGTCACTATACCTGTTGTAGAATGAACGCCTAGAATTATACAACTCGGCAAGGATTTGAGAGAGGGAAGATCTAGAAAGACTGGGGCGATCAAAAAGAGTCATTCATAGAGGGTCCTCTGAGAAGCTAACCATCATGGTAGGGATTGTCCAGTCACCAAAGTGGGGCTTAAAAGGAGCTCGTGGGGCGATCTGTAGAGACCTGTTGCTTTTGCTTAGCTACCACCTGTGTGTTCCTGCAGTTCAGTGTCTGCTGCACTTACAGCTGCTGTTAGTCAACCAGGCATGTGAGAAGAACTGGGTATGTCAGTAAGAGCTTTTGAGAATTACTGGATATGGAACAACAGATAAACTGGAACCTGTTGGGTCTATCTGCTTCTGAGTGCCACCATATCTGTTTATGAAAGGCATTCCTTCAATTTTTCAAAACTTGATCATGCTCTTCTTTTGGCTAATTTGAAATATACAGGGGAGGGCATCCAGGAAGCATAATCCTCAATTTAAAAATAAGTATTTCAAGAGAAGGGCAACAACCTGTAGAGATTTATAAGTTGAACAATGAAACTGAATGGACATTTTATTATACAATTAATGAAATTATAAGCAAGAGATCTAGGGAAATTGTACTAGAGGGATTCGATTTTTATTGCAGGACTAGGGTAGTTAATAAAGTGGTCTGTATTCACATAAAGTTTATAGGAAAGAATGTAGGTGCTGTCTGTGGCCTGGGTGTTGAGACTAATTTTCCCTTTTGGAAATTGAATGTAAAATTTAGGATGCAAAATTATGATTAATATGGAGCCATTCTAACTTCTTAGCTGTAATACAAGTCAACATATAGTTGTGTACCACATGCTATGTTTGAGCCAATATGCAGAAGACCTTGTCCTTCATATTTTTCTTTCTTTTGTCAAGAGATAAGATCATTGTTCCCAAGAAAAGTATGGGCTTGGACATGCTTACTTTTTTAATAGACTCTGAACACTTTTATTGTTAGAACAAGAGAATTTTAATTAATTGTTCTATTTTATGTTTATATTGTCTTATTTCTGTTGCATCTCTAGTCAAACTGTTAAAGAAAGTCAATATCAACTCGGGAGTTCTTAAGGAGGTAGAGATTATTTTTACCTTCAGGGAAATGTCTGGTACCACTTTTGTTGCCACAGAGAGGTGGTGGTTATCACCCACCATCAAGTTTTTAGGGACCAAGATGCTGCTAAAGATCATACAATGCAGAAGATAACTCCATGCAGCAAAGTGGCTCAAAGGCTAATATCCATATTGAGAACCCTGAACTATAATTTAATAGAGATTTGATAAAAATTTCAACTTCAGATTATTTAAAGATGTTCATGTAGTAACCACAAGCAGGTAAACAACAAATCATTTCAAGAGTTGGGCTCTTAAAAATAATTTGATAAGGCAGTTTTTTTTTATCAAGAAGGATCATGATAAAGCTGACCAAATTCTCCTAAAATTCAGAGGTCATTTTCCCTCCACTGCATGCCTGATTTCTTTCCAAAAGGATGCACCAGGTCTTCATTTATTTGCTTCATCGCAGTATGAAGAGTGATGGATTCTGTCTGTCTTGTGTAGGACACTCTTTTCTCCTAAGCAAGTGCTTTAGGGGGAGGGCATTCAGTCCTATCAATTGCCAGGGAGCTGGAACATGTCCATGGCAATTTTCAGAAGTGATGATTCACCATCTTGCAAGTAGTACTCAACCCTCAGGTGTGTTCTAGTGAGGTTGTGCAACCCTTACCTTATGCTTTCTCCAAACTATTTCAGTGGTGAAGCATTAGGACAATAGTCACTCCAGAGAACAGCAGTTGATCTCTAGTGGTGTCCTCAGAAGACCAGAAATGTTAGAGGAAGATGTACTGGGGGAACCCTTATCTTCCTCTCCCCCTATACTTCTTCTTCATTGAGAGTAATGCTTACAGTGTGAATCTCTACTTTCATAGAAAAATATACTAGTAATCAAAGGATTTATTTGTATAGAAAATATACTCCCCCTCCTTGAAATAGGAATTTTAAAAGTTTGTCTGTGGAAACTGGCGAACAGTTATCTTCCTCTAATACAAGGAACTAATTCATTAGACAAATTGGCTAATTCCCTTTTATATATTTCAGGTATTTTTTCTTGTTAATTTGGAGGCTCCAAAGACATAATTTGATAAATTGGAAGATTACCAGGATGTTCCTCTAAGTGTTTTATTTATGTTAAAAATGGTTTCTATTTTACATTTCATCTCAGATTTGAAGGTTTTATACTTTTGCTTTGATGGAACAGTGTCATTTATTTCAACCATCATATTTATAGAAATAGCTGTGCTGTAGATTTTTATTCTTGGTGTTGCAGATCCAGATAGACAAGTCATAAAAATAGCAGAGCATTTATTTCAGAGAATATTGTGAATACAGTAATTGGTCACTAAAAAGATGATTATAATTATGGCTTTTCAGAGAAATGAGAAACTGAGGATTTTATAATAAGATAATTTCTTATAATGTCTGGCAGGCTTCATTTTCACAAATTCCATTTTAACATACATATGGGTTATTTCATTCTAGGTTATTTTATTTCTACTATCCAGGGGACTATAGCCCTTCTTTCATTGATGAAAGTGACTGTATAATATCCTGATAAATTTAATATGCTTTTCCTAGTATGGTGTTAGCCATGCAGAAAAGCACATAAATAATTGAAATAACATCTCTCTAAAAGGAGACATTGGATTATAATTAGATCATTAACTGTAGAGAATTGGATATATTTACAGGTGGAAAAAACCCCCAAACAATAACTTGCTTTTTCTGCATCATGAATCTGTTTTACATTAAGGCTAAAAAAATCGGGCAACTTCAGATGTTCCTGACCATTGCGATGAGGAATTTGGTTCTTCTCTGTTCATGAAATCCTACTTATGTCCAAGGAATCAATATTTAGGCGTTGTTTGTAGGTCATCCTTCATGAGAGGCCTTGTGCTTTAAGCTGTATTTGCCTCTAAGACTTACTTAAAGTTTGGGGGCCTGACTTGGTGTGGAAGATATTCATGCAATCTGCTCCACCCCCACCCCCACTCCCATCCTAACATCATCTTCTGGCCTGGTATTTTATAATGACAAGATCTAGCTCCCCAAAGTAATCTGAAGAACAAATGAATCATTCTTTGCACACACTAACAGAAGGATACATGGAGATGGACCTTCAACCCCCAGCCCCCACCTCAGTTCCTTCTAAGCAGATTCAACTCCTTCAGATTCTGCTGTTCTTCTCAAAGACACACAGATTGCTGCAGGTCAGAGCAGCTCCGGGTGCTTTTTTCTCAAGTTAATGTTATTCCTTAAAGAGAAAGAAGGCTACTCTTGAGTCCGATATGTTCTAGTTTGACTATCAATAGGTTCTGCATTGGGCAGATAATTTAAAAATATCTATGAGGTAACTTCAAAAGTTCATAGAAAAATTCCATTATCTTTCCATTCCGTTTTTCCATGAACTTTTTGAAATCGCCTTGTATATTCTATGGCTTAGATTTACATGCTAATAAGAAATTATAATTTCTCACATGGTTCTTTTTTTCCACTGAAATGTGTGAAGCATTATTTTTTCCAAGTATTCAAAAATAAGTTTATTTTTAGGTGGCTCCTAAAGATTACATACTTGGTTTGACATAGTTTTTACTATTGAACAGAAAAGTTGAGGACACAGATGCTGCTCTGATCTATGACAGCATCTGATCTCTGCAACATCATTCAACTTAATCACTGAGTTTGAATATTTGCATGAGGTAAATTTTCCTAGATGTTATTTAATTGATTCCTACAGTATTTGCTAACAGTTTACATTGCAACCCCAAGTGTATGATATACAATTCACCGTCACCTGCAAGAGAAGTTGGTACTGTCAAATTTAGGATGTTATTAAAAAATATTAGTGGCAATCTATTGATCTTTCATTTGTATCTTCTAATTAAAAATTATATTTACTAAAAAATTATATTTACTAGCCACTCTTCTTTTTCTATGGATTCATGTTCTTATTCCTTATCCTTTCTTAAATTATGGGTAATTGCTTTCAAACAAGTTAACAGGCTTTGACATACTTGAATTCACATACCAAACAAATCAATGGTTTGAATATATTAAAATCTATTTTAGAATATTTTCCATTCTTGTACTCACTATTATTAGCTCTTGCTAGAGATTTGCTTATCCTAGATTTCTTTCTTATATTGTCAATCTTTTAGCTTTTGTTTAATAATATGTTTTTCTTAGTTATAAGTCTTTAAAATTTTTCTCATATCCAATAACTCCTCTGAATGGGTTTGTTGCCGACCTGGCCATTGGGTCAGCTCTGATTCACAGGGACTCCATGCACCCCAGAATGAAATATTGCGTGGTCCTGGGCCACTGTCACAATCATCGCTAAGTCAGAGCCCATTGTCATAACCACGGGGTCAGCCCCCCTTTAGGGTTGAGTAAATGGGGTGGGGTCAGTGTCTGACCTCCTCTGACTACACAAGGGGGAAGGAGAATCCAATTCCATCCTAGCCCAAAGTTGATGGCAGGGTCAGACCTGCCTCTGCCCTGCAGGTTTCCTTGACCTTGTTCTCACACCAACCCTCCCTCCCACAGCTCTCTACTGGGTCTAATAATCCATTGGGTCTAATAATCCATTGTAATGACCACAAAGAACTCAGAGACACAACTCATGATTATGAAGTTAATTAGGGAAGCTAACAATTTATAAAATGCTAATGATTGGAGTGGGTAGGCCCGTGGTGGAAGAGTTCTGTGAGGGGCACCTCTGTCCCCCTCTCGTGCCCCCCCCCCCCAACGGACCCTGACCCCAGATTGTAACGCGCGTGCCGTGTTGTCTGCTGGCCTGGTGGTCACCAGGAATCAGAATGGTGACTGCCGCCTTGGCCGTGTGAAAACTAACAAACAAACAAACAAAACAAAAGTCAATGACATGCATATTTTGAGTTTGTAATGCCCCTTTTCCACCATATACTCTCTCTCTCTCTCTCAGTCTCAGTCTCTCAGTCACATGATTCCGGAAGCCTCTTATTCATTCCATGAGCAAGCTCACCCATCACTCTGCCTCAGTCTCTGGTCAGCTCCTCTGCTCCATCTCATCCTGTCAGTGAAGCATTTTCTGGTACTTCTGCTGCAGACAGGGATCTCTTATGAAGTCCATTGATCACTCATCTTCCTGACTGGTCATGGGATTCTCTGTTCCTGCTTCTGATATGGGTCATTTTTATATTAGAATGACAAAACTGACCAACCCCTGAGTTAGTGTCCTCTACACCTTATTTGCGTGTCTCCACCCAGTCATTTGGTGGGAGTTACAAAGACTGTAGATAGAAGAGTCAAGCCAAGTAATTTCACTTAACCGCAGTCTTCCTCTTGTAAACTAAGCCTTTACCAAACATAACATTATTTTCCAGGGATTGTTTCTTCTTGATAATATGTTCAAAGTGTGTGAGACAAAACCGTACTATCTTTGTTCCGAGGAGTCTCTGGCTATCCTTCTTTCAAGACAATATTCTCCATACCATTCTTTTTTTGTTTTTGTTTTTTTGGGCATCACTGACCATTCTTTACACGATTCCAATACCCTACATCATTAAAAGGTACACATTCTGCTTTGATTTCCATCTTAATTAAACAGCTTTCATTGTAAAGGAGGGGATTTAAAATGTCATGACTTGCATCAGGTGCACCTTACTCATGAAAGTCACATCTTTGCTTTTTAAAAATGATTTAGAGAGGTCATTTGCAGTGAATTTATTCGTGCTATATGTTAGTTTTCTTTCTTCTTTTTTTTTTTCTTGGGCATCACGGCTCTCCGGTGGTGGGAGTAGGAAGCCCAGCCCCACTGCTGGAATTGAACCTCCGTCCCAGTGGGCCGCAGTTCCGCACACAACCACTACACCACCGGGGCTCAGCCCTATGTTAGTTTTCTTAACAATATGCTTCAACGGGCATTGATGGTGGACCCAAGTAAAATGAAATCCTTGACAACTGCAATCTTTTCTCTATTTATAATGATGTTGCCTATTGGTTCAGTTGTGATGATTTTTATTTTCTTTGTGTCGAAGTACTGTCCATATTGAAGTTGCGCTTTTTGAATTTCATTAGTAAATGATTCAAGTCTTCTTTGCTTGCAGGATGCAAGCATATTTGTGTTTTTTGCAATAATAATACTGTAGTTTTTGTTTTGCTCAGTTTCTTAAGTTATTTGCTTAGCTTACAGATTAAATAAGTATTTAACCCTTTCCTATTTGAAACCAGTCAGTATCCTCATGTTCTGTTCAAACTTTATCTGTATACAGATACGGTTGAGCATGATGTTCTATAATTCGCAGTTTTTACAATGCTATCTTTAGTTTATGATGATTCACACAGTTGAAAGCATTTGTATTATCCATAAAACACAAGTAAACATCATTCTAGCTTTCTCTGAATTTGGGCAAGATCCTTCAATAATGATCTCTCTCATGCCATATCTGAATTTGGCTTGAATTTTTGGCAGTTCTCTGTCAAAGTACTCCTGCAATCCTTTAAAAATTGTATTACTTGAAAGTGATATTAAATTATTAGATAAATAAATTATTAAATATTTTCCTCCTCCTCTTGGGTCACTTTTCTTTGCAATGGACATAAATATGGATCTATTGAATCTAATCGGCCAAGTATTTGCCTTCCAATTTTTCGTCCTAGATCAGTAAGTGCATTCTGGTTTTGCATCCATTTGTTGAAGCATCTCAATTGGTAGCCTTTTTTTTTGCCTGGCGATAATTACTTAATTATTATAGTAAAGTAATAGAGAAAATGAGAAGAGAGAAATAACAGAGTCAGACACATATCATGGTAGCATGCTCACCTCAGGCCCACTTGGATGACCCACATGGAGTGAGAGAGAGTAAGGGGGGAGGAGAGGGCATGGGGAAAGGGGACAGGGAGGAGAGGCGGCCGAGAGAGAGAGAGAGAGACCTCTCTCAATTGGTATTCTGTCAATTTCTGAAGTCTCATTTTTTTGTTTTTGTTTTTCTTAGTGCCTCCAGTGCAGCTTGAATGTAATCCTTCAGTATCATTGATTTTTTAAAACTTTTTATTGTGTGAAGGTTTACAGAGCAGATAATTGTTTCTACATTCTATAATGATCAAACCTCCTATTGTCACTCTGTTTCCATAGCTTCATCCTCTCCATCTCTGCCTTCTCCCTCTCACTGGACATTGTTTCCCCTTCACCCACGTAACACCTGTCTTACCTGCTCCTTCCCCTTCTCTTCCCATTTCTGGTGACTATTGAAGTCTATTATAGAGTGAGAACCTTTTTAGGTTAAAAACAAAACAAAATAGTAGGCTCATAGAATGCCCATTCTTTTATTTTTAATATACTTCACTCAGCAGGTTTCTCCAGGTCCTCCAGGTTCCTCTAGCTTATGTTTTTAATGTGGAATTGTTTTCCACTGTGTGCATATACCAACTTTACTTATCTGTTCTTTCACTGATAGACATTTAGATCTCTATTTTTTCCATTGTAAATAATGCTGTGATGAATGCAGCTGTGTGTGCATATATTCATATCACAGCTCTAGTTTCTTTAGGGTATGCACCAAGTACAGGGTTTTCTGGGTCACATAGTGTTCCTATTCCCAAAATGTTGAGGAAGCACGATATTGCTTTCCATAGTGTCTATACTATTTGTAGCCCTACCAACAGTATATGAAGTTTCCAGTATCTGCATATCCTTTCTAGAATTTGTAGTTTATTGGTTTTTGTTTTTTTAACTTTGCTATCACTCCCAGGGTGCGGTGACATCCAATTGTTTTGCGCTGTATCTCTCACCATGGGCACTTCTTCATTTGTTAGTTCACTGTTTGTCATCTTCTATCTTATCCTCTGCTATGTGTGCTTTTTGGTTAAGTATAATAGTGACTTTATGCAAAAATCAGTTGTCTGTAAGTGGATGGACTTACTTCTGGACTTTCAGTTTTATTCCACTGGCCTGTGTCTGTCACTGTACTATTAGCAAGCTATTTTGACAACCATGGCTGTATGACAGGTTGTGGATCATGATGCCTCCCGCTTTGTTTAGTGGTGTTTTGATTACCTTAGGTCTCTTTCCTTTCCGTATAAAGTTAGGACCACTGGTTCTTGACCACGTGCTACTCCCTGAAATGGTTGAACATTTTTCGTTCTATGACTCTGTAGTCCTTCTATTACCTTTTAATGATTCCTGTATCTTTCAACATTTCGCTATAATTCTTCTATATTGTATCTCTAAGCTTCAATTTTTCCCTCTGTTATTATAGCTTGAGTGCCCTACCTTCCCCCTACTGTCCTAGTATTGTTATTCCCTTTCCTGTTCCTGGATTCTGAGAGTCGTGAGCACTGATTTCTTACCTATCCTTGTAAACATGCTCGGTCTTAGCTTATTTATTTATTTATTTAATTTGTGGGTATCATTGCCTCTGGTGGTCGTGGGCACTACCCTGAGAGCTACCCAGTGCCGCTCCTGAGAGCTGCCGCTGGATTTGAACTGCGAAGCCGGGGGCCTGCAGTTCCTCACTCAACCACTTAAGCCACTGGGGCTCAGTCCTTTAGCTTATTTTTAAGAGCAACTTTCAGTCTCTTCCACCCTCCTTTCGGGGCTTTCTTTTTGTTCTGGACTTTTACATGATTTCTTGCTTTCATCATGTATGTTGCTTTTGGGATCGTCCCACAACTCTGCTGATCCTTCAGCCATTCATAGGTTTAAGCATGTTTAACTTTTAAAAACCTGTTTTATTGCATTCTCATCAGTGTCATTCGGCAAACACAAACCAAAACCACAATGAATACTAGTTCACACCCATGAAGATGACAATGACCAGAACAGTGAAAGAAAAATCAGCTCACTGCATTTTAGAGGATTCAATTCAAAAATATGATACAGCAATGCTCTAGTGTGAGATAAAGCATATCAGGAAAGACTAAGCAAGTAAACCTGAAAACTGTATTTTGGCAACATGTACTTAAGTGTATGTGTCTTTTTATCTATACACACAAAAAAATGATCTGTATGACCATTAGAGATATATAAGATCATGGCAAGTAATTAAAGAAGCAGTACACCAGAAAAATGTAATAATCAAGAGCTGTGCATAATCTTAAATACATTTAAAATCTAAAAATTATGGGCTGAGCCCTGGTGGTGTAGTGGTTGTGCACGGGATTGTGGCCCACTGGGATGGAGGTTCAATTCCAGCAGCGGCTCCACAGGAGCAAAGGCTGGGTCTCCTACTCCCACCACCAGAGGGCAGTGATGCCCCCCCAAAATAAAAATTACAAGGAAAATTTAATCTATCTATAATAGAAAGGGGAGATTTAAGTGAATGTCTACTACTAGCAGGTAATTGATATATAATTATTTTAGATAGGGTTCACTAGAGAAACAAAACCTGGACACTAATAATTATATATATTTAGATAGGTAGATAGATAACATAAGAAATAAACAGTCACTCAGCTATCAAAAGATATAATGCATGAGGTCTTAAAGGCTTGAGTATGACCAAACGGAAAAACAAAGCTTACCATAGAAGAAGCACACCAGCCTGTGCAACCATGAGGAGTGGAAAGAACCAGGTATCAGGCATCAAAGAACAAAAACATACCATTATATGCCCACCCTCCCGGTGTGATTGCTGAGGACAAAAGGGTTGCAGAGGCAGACAGAGTGGAGGAAACTGATGGTGCCCAGCCACCAAATGATAAAATATCTGGGATCTTAAAGGCTTGAAGGTGAACAAGTGGCCATCTAGCGCAGAAGTAGCAAAGCCCACATGGAAGAAGCACACCAACCTGTGTGATCACGAGGGGTCAAAGGGAGCAGATATCAAACATTAAAGAACAAGAATCAAATCAATAAGGGTGAGGGGGAGAGCAGGGTGGGACCCAAGGACCACTTGTGGGCAGTTGGACACCCCCTTACAGGGGAGTCACGGGGAGGAGATGAGTCAGTCAAGGTGCAGTGAGGTAGCGATGAAGCATACAGCTTTCTTCTGGTTCCTGAAGGCTTCCTCCCCCCAACTATCATGGTCCCAACTCTACCTTACAAATCCAGTTAGATTGGAGGAGGTACACTGGCAGAGATGAGAACTGGAAATACAGGGAACCCAGGCCAGATGAACCCCTCAGGGCCAGTGGTGAGAGTGGAGTTACCGGATGGGTGGAGGGAAATGGGGTGGAGAGAGGGAGCCAACTGCGGCGATCTTCAGATGGCCTTCTATCTGGAGGACAGACATCAGGAGGAGTGAGCTGGGAGAGATGTTGGGCAGTGTAAGATATGACAAAGCAATAATAATTTATAAAGTAACGAGGACTGGGGATTGGGGGGGGGCGGGGAAGGATGGAGGGGGAAGGATGAGAAGCTGACATCAAGGACCCAAGTGGAAAAGTGGATATTTGGAGAATGTTAATGAAAGCAG
>PVJH01047253.1:0-11483 GCA_004026705.1 Nesogale talazaci
GGGACTTCTGGTGGGGCCAAGGCTAGAAAGTCAGACCCGGAACAGTGCCTCTCTCTCTCTCCAGGAGAAACTGGAGGGGTGGGGGTGGGGGGGTCTTCCGTGAGGGTGTCTGACCTTTGCTTTTCACCCCGCTCCACCCCACCCTGGGAGAATGTGACCATGGCCTGAGTGAGCACCCACTGTCCTCGGATGTTTCCGAGCATTGGGTGGCATCAATGATGGACGCCCTCAGTCAGCCACTCACCAGGAGGTCGCTGGTTTGAGTGCACCCAGAAGCGGTTCTGTAGAATGAACCTGCAATCAACTTCTGGAAAATCTGCCTCTGGAAAGCCGAAGAGCACAGGTTCCTCTGACCCGCATGAGGTCTCCGTGAGGCGGGGAGGTCAGCCTCTTCTGCCGGGGAAGACCACCCATAGCCCCTCCGCGGGGTCCAGACATCACCTTGGTTTCTTATGTTCCTGAAGGCCAAGGGGACCCGAAGGAAGTAGGTTCCTGAAAGCCTAGCATTTTTGTCTCCAGGGGAGAGTTGGCCCTCTTGCTTCCAAGAAGGCAGAAGAAGAAGGCCCTTTGTTCCAGGGCCCTGGCAGAAGGCTCCAGAAGAAAGAGGTCTGAAGAAGGGTGAGGAGCTCGACGTGTACCTCACTCACACACCGGGGTGTAGACCTGATTATCATCTCTAGCTGCAAACAAACAGCTTCCCGGGACCCACTTCTCGCTACCGTGACCTTGGGAGCCAAGGTCTTGGGACCTGAGCTGTGCCGGGGCTGTGGGCAGCAGAGAACCCCCTCTCTTTGAAGAACCCCACAGGCTTGGAAAACCAGGCTTGCAATGGCAGACCGCAGACCCTGGACTGACAGCAAACGTGCAGGCTCTTGGGTCTCCTCCCCCCCCCCCCCCCCCAGAGGGGCAGTCACAACTTGTATTGGCTTTCTCACCAACAGAGAGGCTTGGAGCTAGAAGTAACTGGCCCTGGGAAACTCCCACATTCCATACTGACACCGGAGGCCCATGGAGCAGATGGACCTTCCCTGCCACCTGCCAAGGAGTCCCGGTGGCATTGTGGGCCTCACATCCAGCTGCTAACCACAACACGGTCCAGGGTTTGAACCCACCAGTCGACCCAAGAGATAAAAAGACTTCAAAGATGTAGACAGGTGTCCTCAAACTACAGCCCTCGGACCACATGTGGCCCGCCGAGGACATTTATCTGGCCGCCGGGTGTTTCTGCCCCCGCTGCTGTCCTGCTTAGCAGCCGGCTCATCTCAGACCTGCAGCGAATTTTTTCATAGTTGTTATTTTTTTAAAACTAGGGACAGTGAACTGGCCCTGTTCAAAAAGTTTGAGGACCTCTGGTGTAGAGTCTCAGAAACCCAAACGGGCTGTTCTATTCTGCCCTATGGGGTCGCTGTGAGTCAGAATCCCCTCAATGACAGACTCTTTGAGAGCTTGGCCACCACCATCCCTAGGTCGAACACTCGGAGGTCACGGCATTGACGCCACTGCTGTGCCCACAGCGCTGAAGCCACTGGGAAACAGGACCGACTGACCTTCCTACCACAGACCTAGTCCCATGGCACACTGAGGCCCATCTCCCTTTGAACCCGCCCCTTTATAACCCATGCTTGAAATGGGTACCCAACCAAAGGACCAGAGTCACTGCCCCCAGGATCACATAACACCAGAGTGAGTCACCAGCCTTGCGCATCTCACACGACAACCAAGGTTCAAGAGTCCTAGGCCACCCCAACACGCAAAGCAGCTGGCTGGCAGGGCCCAGGAAGGACCCTAAGTGAATCCTCATAGCTGTCCCACCATAAAAACTAGGGGGAGAGCAGCGTGAGACCCCCACAGCTTTCTGACCGAACATTGGCGCTCTGAGGTCCTTCCTGGTGATGGAAAGAAGCTTCCAAGTCCCCAGGGACACGACACACCCTTCCTTCCTCACAAATGAAGTCGACGGGCCCACAAAGGGCTCCTTCTCCTCCTCCTCATAAGGGCGCCCTTATCCTCAAGAAGGAAACTAAGTTGGGTTGGGGTGGTGGCTGTTTTTTTTTAAATCCTCTGATAAAGGCTCTGGTCCAGCCATTCACCCCTCTTTTGAATAGACTAAAGACACTGGCCAAGAGCCCAGCGTGGGCTGAGTCAGCCCACAGAGGGACATTTACCAAACATGAGGCACAAGCCACGCAGCCTGTGCCACGAAGACCTCTGCCAAAGCCCCTCGTCTTTGTTCAGGCCGTCATTGGGTTACTCTTTTGAATCCTCAACCCCCATGGAGATTTTTGGTTGGTTGGCTTGTTTTCAAAACAAAAAGAGCTCACCCTGCCCCCTTGGAACACGATTTCACCCATTGCTCCAGTGGTTCCACAAGATGGGAAGATTCCCATCCATAGGGAAAAGTAAGACTAGACAAGTTAACAGCCTTGCTGAAAGGCAGCCTTACCGAGGCAACTGCACCTGTCTAATGTTCCCCCTAAGAGCTCAAAACAAGACAGGATACAAGGACGAAGTGGAATCAAACTCCAACTTAGGCTGCTGCTGTTGGTTTAAATCAGGCGACCTCAAACTACGGCCCATGAGCCACACGTGGCCCGCCGAGGACATGTATCCAGCCCCTGGGTGTTTTTGCCACCCCTGCCTGTCCTGCTTAGCAGCTGACTCATCCCGGGGCCCACAGTGAATTTGTTCGTTGTTTGTTTGTTTGTTTTAACTATAGTCCAGCCCTCCAACAGTCTGAGGGACAGTGAACTGGCCCCCTGTTTAATAAGTTTGAGGACCCCTGGTTGAAATGCTAGAAATAGTCTAACATTTTCTCCATAAATCTGCTGGAAGTGGAGATGGGTTGGCCATTGAGATGCTGGTGCCTGTGACCAGTGTGCCCCCCAACTTGAGGGAAAACAAAGGTTTGGGCAGGAGGGACGTGGGGAGTCTTGCTAGAGTGAGGCCAGGCCATGCTGAAGCAAAGGAGACACACTTCCAGTCCCCCTGAAGGGCCCCAGCTAAGGCTTCCATCACTGTCCTAATTGTCCTCTGTGAGCGAGACAGCCGGCAGGCAGGCACTTCGTCAGGCACTTCGTGCGACTCCACTTACCTTCTCTTGGAACTCCCCTGCGGCTCAATCGCCTTGGCCAACATCTCCTTGTAGATGGGAGATTTTAAGTAGCGAGCATATGAATCCTGTGGGGGGAGGGGGTTTAAAAGGCAAAACAAACAAACAAACAATCGTGAGGAGAGGAAAGATGCTTACGCTCCCGGCAACGGAAGAGAATGTAGTTCCTCCTCAGAAGGGAGGTTCGGCTGGACCCGCGTTCGCGGTTCTCAGGAGCGGTCCTGGACCCGCTTTACCTGGGAACACCTTTGAAACCAAAACGCTAGGTAGGGATGGGACCCCTGAGTGGTGTGGGCCAGCAAAGCGCTCAGCGGCTGGCTGAAAGGCTGGTGGTTCGGGAGTGCCTCGGAAGAAAGGCCTGGCGCTCTCTCTTTCTTTTTCTGTGAGATGCTTTTTGCTTTGTTTTGTTTTGCTTTGCTTTAAATCGCTTTATTAGGGGTTCTCACAACTCTGATCAAACCATCCATGAATCCATTGTGTCAGGCACAAATCATTCTCAAAACATTTATTTCTACTTGAGCCCCTGGTGTCAGCTTCTCATTTTTCCCCTCCCTTCCCCTACCCGCCACGCATAGGTCTGGCTTTCTTAAAGTGGGCTCAAACCACCAATCTTGCAGTCAGAGCAGCCGGCAACATTTCGTTCCACTGCGCATGCACATGGGCTCAGCAGCAACTCTAACCACCGCTGAACCCCAAACCCTGAGTCATAGCGACTCTACAGGACGGGGTGCAACTGCCCCCGGGTCCCCATGGCCGTGCTCTCCACAGAAGCACAGGCCACAGATTTCTCCCACGGACCGGCTGGTGGATTCAGACTGCCAAACTGGGAGGTGGCCGCCAGCCGAAACAATGCGCCTCCAGCCACACTGCTTGCACCATTATGAGAGGGGGAGGGGAAGGATCCACAGGTGGTCCTTGCGAGCCCTCTCCTGCGTGTTCCAGCTCGGTGGCTGGTGCGCAGGAGGGAGGGGCCTCCCCGCACGCAGGTCCCACAGGCCCCGCCTACCTTCTTCATGAGCATGTAGATGTGGGTCTGCGCAGCATCCAGCACATAGCGGTGGGGATGCCGCAGCCCCTTGACCGTGATGTCCATGGTCTTGCCGTCTATGTTGATCCATCGTCTCGCCCCGGGGGCCAGGAAGAGCCTGGGAGGCGGGGCCAGAAAAAATATGAGCCAACGTAGCTAAATCCAAGCGACTTCGTGAAAAGCAGCTAGGAAGGGAGGGGTCGAGGTGGCCCAGAGCAGCCCATTTGAGGAGCCCAGGTGGCGTCGTGATGACACACCGGTCTGCTCACCGCAAGATCGACAGTTCAAAACCACCGGCCGCTGCGTGGGCGAAAGAGGAGGCATTTTACTCCCCTAGAGTTGCATTCTCAAGAAACTCACAGGGGCCCTTTGACCCTGCCCTAAAGGGTGGCAATGAGTCAGGCTCCACTCGATGGCAGGGAGCTGGGTTTGAGACCAATTTTGAAAGCGTCCTGGGCGGGTACATGGGTCCCGAATCCCAAGGCGAGCAGTTGAAATCATCTTCAGGAGACCTGCGCACCACATGCTGAACTGGCCGGCGATCGGATTGAAAGCAACATCCCTCTGGGGCAACTTCTGTAAACTGAGGGACCCTGACGGCATAATGGATTGATTACTGATGAGGCTGCAAACCCCAGGGTGAGCGGTTCTCCACTAGCAGCCCTGTCCTTGGGAGAAAGAGGCGGCCTTTTCCTCCTGACAAGGTTTGCAATGTCAGAAACCCACAGGGGCGGTTCTCCTCTATCCTGCGGTGTCACTGTGAGTCGCTGGGCTTGGGTTGTCTTTGTTTTGAAAGATTTTTGCAGGCGGTTTACGTGGTTGGCTGTGAACCTAAAGTTTCCGGACTTGAGTCCACATAGGGCTGCTGCCTCCGTAGAAAAGCTTAGTCACCGGAAAACAAGAAAAAAATTATTCCGAACCAGATAATACCAGTATACTAAAATATTTATTAAAATAAGGCAAAATATGTTTGTTTGTTTTTTTTTAAACTTAGTAACCTGCTTCCAGCCCTTGGTCACCCCAAACCCTGTAGAAACTATTTCTACTGAAGCACACGGGCAGACTCCGTCAGGTTGAGCTGCCTCGGGGGCCGGGCCTGGTGGTGGGAACATGCTGACATGTTCTGAAACAGCAATTCCTGAAAGGAAGAGGACAGCCTTGCTGGCTGGTGGCTGTGAGTGTTTGGCCTGGCTGTTCCCAGCCTGCACGGGGCAGAGTAAGAGGGAGGAGCACACCCAGGCCAATAAGGGGAAGAATCCCACTTCAGTCTGACTGCCTGCAGACTCCTTTCTCACTGGCCTTCCAGGGACCCACCCAGTACTTCCTCCCTCCTTGCCTCCCTCCCTCACTGCCATCAAGTTGATCCTGTTGCATGACGACCTTACAGGACAGCAGAGGGCCATCCCTGGGTTTCTGCGAATGTCAATCTCTGCAGGCATAGAAAGCCTCCTCTCTGTCCCACGGAGTGTCTGGTGGCCGCAAACTGCTGATCTTGAAGTTAGCTGCCCAAGCGGCCCCCCACAACATCACTGGGAGGCCAGCCTCTGAATACAGGTGTCCGCTGTGTGTGTGTGGGGGGGGAAACGACACTGGAAGAAGGTCCTTGTCCTTTCAACCCCTGCAGGCTGGCGCTTCTTGAAGATCTCCGTGTGTGTTGGTACCAACCGAGCAGGTAGGGGACCTTCTCCCACCCAGAAAGCAGAGCCAGGGGAAGAGTGTGTCCCTCATACCTTGTCCCAGCACCGAGGACCTCCTATGACCCGAGAAGACAGACACTGGGACACCCCCTGGAGCTAGGCTCAGACAATCGCAGACAGCTGGGTCGCAGTCTCGACTCCCCTCGGCCCGCTCCAAAGGTGTTCAATTTGAAACACTGCCTCGGGTGACATCTCACAGCCCCAGCGCATGGATGCTTGGGAAACCAGGTACAGGCCCCCAACTCGGGCCCAATATGGGCTGTCTTTCCCAAGGTCTCGGCTCTCCTGGGATTCCAGGCACTTGCACATCTCCTGGTGCTTTCACTTCTGGCTCATTGGAGGTTGGAAGCAGTCATGTGGGAGACCGTCTCTGGAATTCAAAAGACGGTTTGCGTCCTCAAGATGAGGACGGAGGCTGTGGACATGGATGGAGGCAGTGCGATCCTAGCAGCCAAAGTCTCACTGCCATGGAGTCTATTCTGACCCACAGCCACGTTCTAGGAGTGGGGAGAACGGTCCCTGTGGGTTTCCAAGACTGTCACTCTTTACAGGAATAGAAAGCCTCATCTTTCTCCGGGGGAACTGCTGGTGGTTCTGAACTGCTGACCTTGCGGCTAGCAGCCCCAAAATAAACAGGGCTCCTCCGGTCTTTCTATCCATCCGACTTGGGGAATTGGAAGCTGTGCATACGTCTTTGTGGGCAAGGCAGTGGAAAGGACGCCCACGGAGCTTCCCGGGCCCACCGACTCCTCCCTCACCTTGGGGTCTTGGGGTGCAGAGTCGTCTGTCCCTACCCACCACTCACCCCCAGGAAGGAGGTGATCAAATTTACAAACAAGAAGGCAAGTGAGAATACAAGCCTCTTACTTTAACGCTGTGAGCGCCTCGCAGCAAACCGGAGTAGTCCGACCTCGGGAAAAACTCCCCAAATCCCCAGGACCAGGGCAGGTCTCCCCAGGATTTCTTCAGAGGAGCAGGGATACTTCCAACCTGGCCAGCAGCCCAATGCTGCAAAAGTGCAGCACCCCACCCCACCCCCACCCCCAACCATAAACAAAACCCAGTGGGTGGAGGGGGACCCAGAGGGGAAGCTTCCCCAACCGGCTGGCTGGTCCTCACTTGTAGATCTCCTCTGCCTTCTCCTTGACCTTGGACTGATCTCCGTACTTCAGGTCCTCACAGGCTTCCCAGAATCCCAGGTTTTCCCCTGCATGGAGAGCAGGGCCCCACGGAGACGAAAACCAGTCAGGAAGCAAGCAAGCAGGGAGAAGAAAAGAGGAAAGAACGGGTCAGTGCTGGGTGAGAGAGAGGCTGCTGCTCCCCGGCTTGGGGAACAGCGTCTCTTTGGCAAAGCAATGCAGTGCCCAGACCAGGCTGGCTGGCCCACCAGAGACTGGGAGACCCTCGGTGTCTAAGACTGGGACCGAACTCACCCCCTGGCTCAAATTTCAGCCAAATGATAGGCCTAGAAAAGGCACACCACCGGGAAGGTACACGCTCCTTAGAACATGCCACCACCAGAGGTCCCGGACACCCACTCCCACAGGGAGGAGGGGTAGGAGGGAGGACGATGTGGGAACAGGGCACACAGGGAGGAAGGGGCCAGACAGTCCCACTACAGCAGGGGCTCTCAGCCTTCCTCATGCTGCTTCCCTTTAATGTCCCTCATAGTGACCCCAAGCCATCAAATTATGCTCGTTGCTACTTCAGAACTCATTTTGCTACTGTTTTGAATCATAATGTAAGTATCTGACACGCAGGATGTATTTTCATAAATATCTGCTAATGCAGGAGGTATTGTCATTGTTACAAGTTGAATATCATTAGATACAATGAAAGCATAGCAATTCATCACAAAACAATATGCGATTGGCTATTGTGAGATATTTATGCGTTTTCCGATGGTCTTAAGAGACCCTGGTGAAAGGGTCTTTGTACCCCAAGGGGGTCCTGACCCACAGGTTGAGAAATGCTGCACTACAGAGATTGCAAGCCATCTCTCCCCACACAATGGGAATGAATTGCTGCATGGAAAAGCCTATCGCCTCAGCGAAATTTCACTCAGATCACAAAATAACCACAAGCCACCCAGTGGCCTGGTAAGGTCAGACATGACACTGGTTGAGGGAAGGAGAATATATATATATATATCCTCATAGATGTTATATATCCTCATATATATCATACATCCTTATATATACTATATATCCCTCATGTATATTCTATATCCTCATATATATTATATATATCCTCACACATATATAAAGCTCCTTGTATCTCAGACTGGAGAAGACTTAGTTTTGACACAAACTCGCTTACTGAAAGTGAGGAGGACTTGAAGCCCTTGCTGATGAAGAACAAGGACTGTAGCCCTCCATCTGAATAGCCATTCCAGGTAAAGAAGAGTAAAAGCCTTATAACTGGACCAGTGGGTGACCTCATGATCACTGGAGAAAAGGCTGAAGTGCTCCAGGATTTTGTCCCGCTTGGACCCACCATCAATGCTGATGGAAACCACAGGCAAGCGGTTGCCCAGAGAATTACATCAGGTAATTCTGTTGCACAAGGCCTCTCTGAAGCATTGAAAACCAAGGTGCTCCTGGCCCAGGGCGAGGTGGTGTGTTCAATCAGCTCCTATGCAGGTAAGAGTTGGATGGCGAAGAAGGAAGACCACAAAAGAAGCGACGCATTCAAATGACCGTGTGGTGAGGACGATGGAAAGCGCCCCAGGTGGCCCAAGGAACCAACAGCTCTGTCTGGGACAAAGCACCATCTCTGGCCCAGAGTCCCCAGCAGTGACTCTACAGCACCCAACGGCAGCAGGCAGGCAGCTCTAACCCAGTGGACATCCGTCAGTCACTTCAAAGAGGCTCTTCTCCATGAACGTCAGGGCATACAGCCCTGAGATCCCCGAGGGGAAGTAAACAGCCAGCCGGCGGCCCGACAGGTGCAAGGCAGTCTGCCCGTCCTCTCGCCAAAGGCGGTGACGTGCTACATGTTGAAAGGAACGGTGCACATTACAGAGTGTGCGCCAGTGTGCAGGGCAGCGTCATTCAGAGAGCCACAACCCTCCCGGCCTGATGTCGCCACACTCTCCGGTCACAGGTGTGGAGTGTGGCTACCTGCTTCCACACGGATGAACCTGGAGGATGCTGCGTTGTGCCATATGAAGACTGGGATACCAGAGGAAGACGACAGGCCACAGGCGATGCAGCTGTGTCCGTGGACAGGAGGCTCGCACATAGCCCCGGTGAGGAGACGCTGGACCGGGCAGCGCTCCCTTTGATTGTACAGAAGGTTGGAGAAGTCTGGAGCCCCTGGATGGCATCTGACTACAATGACGAGGGCAGGAGGGTGGGGTGGGGTGGAGAGTCACTTCCCATGAAGACAGGCTCTTGTATTTTTGGAGGGGACAGTGAGGATGACAAGAATGTTCTTGAACTATAATTGCCCGACGTTATAAGTAGCCTAAAAAACCCCTGCACTGTATATTTTAAAGGGGTGAATTAGTGGTCAGTGAATTAATTATATGTTAGATATTAAAAACAATTATTCTAGATTTTATCAGCAAACTAGTTATGTGTCTGCGTTTCTCATACCAGAAGCTTGGGAAAAGGTTGACATGAGGATGATTTTCATGATCCAGGGATTTTCTGTTCTTTCCCTTTTAATTATTCTGAAGGCTACTTTTTTTTTAATTAAAAAATTAAAACTTAAAGAACAGAAAATGCAAAGCATCGGCATAGTTATGGAGCGATTAGAACTGACTCTGGGGGAATGTAAATTGGTACAACTACATGGCCCAGTGGGTGTTCTCTACTAAAATTAGACAAGCATTTTCCACAATAAGCCCTGAGCATTCCAACATAAATCCCCATCAATTTCCAACATAAATCCCAAAAGCAATCTACATCAATTGGCTTACTTCCTGAAGACATGACCAAAGACATGCATACCAGCATAATTTATAAGGGACAAAACATAGAAATAATCTAAATGCCTATCAACACTATCATGGATATATACATTGCAACACATTTATACACAACAAATGAAATACGGAAATTAAAATTTTTCTTTTGGTTTTTTTTTTTTTGGTTTTTAGGGCATCACTGCCCTGGGGTGGTGAGAGTAGGAGGCCCAGCCTTTGCCCCTGTGGAGCTGGAATTGAACCTCCATCCCAGTGGGCCGCAGTCCCGCGCACAACCACTATGCCACCGGGGCTCAGCCCCCAGAAATTAAATTTTTAAGAAAATAAAAAGGCCCAGGGACCTCCCGGTTGGTGGGTGCTCTCCGGGTGGGTTGAATAAACAGTCCTTGGGTGGCGGTAGCAGTTGACACGCACACCTGGACGGAAGCAGAAGCTGTGTGCGTCTCTTGAGGAATGGGTGGTGGTGGTTTCGAACTGCTGACCTTGTGGTAGATGGTGGACGTGACCCCCACTCCACCAATAGGGCTCCTTAGCCGGTAGTGCACTCGGCTGTTAACCCAGGAGGGCCCCTTGGAAGAAGGTCTTGCCTTTTGCTTCCAAAAATACGTCTGGGGAAAGCTCAACAGAGCGCCTTTGACTCTAGCACGCGCTGGGAGTGGAAGTGACTCTTGCTGGTAATTGATATTCCAGCCAGGGTGGGTGAAGCAAAACTTGGGCTGTCATTTGCCAAGTGGCCACTAGATGGACCCCATGCTCTTGGCTGCTGTCTGCTTCCGGCCCAGCCTGGCTCCATCATCTTGTCAGGGGGTTATGAGCTCATAGCAATTAGGCTTGATTAGGACGAAGGCCTTTCAGCCACCCATATCATAATGTAATATTCTGCAGCACGCAGTCCAACAGGCTAATGGCATGTCAAGTCCAATGAGCCTCAGGGACAAAGGTAGACAAGAGGCTGTTGGGCTGGTAGGTAGCTTCAGTAGCGTATCGATGCTCAGAGGCGACCCAGGGTCCACCTCCCCGCAACCGCCCCCCAGGGCTGGAGACTCAGTGGGAATTTTAATGAGCCCCATGAAAGCAACGATTTCCACACAGGTGACTGAGCCTCCACCCCAATGAGCTTGATGGGTGTCAGTGTCGTTAAGAAGTCACAAGTGCCCGCCCCAATGAAACATCGAGGGGCGGACGTCAACCGGGGCCCTGCTCCTTCGTTACGGCTCTCGCACACAGCCCACTCTCCCCCACCCCCACCCCGAGGTCCTGAGGAAGTCAGGGTTAAATGAAAGGAACGTGCCTAAGCTTGGACTTAACGCCCACAGCAGCATGGCTCCCAGCAGCCAAACCAGCAGATGCCCATTGATGGATGAAGGAATAAGACACACGTTTGGTGGCCCCCTCACCTGTATCTACTCAATGGCAACTGCTTTGGTTACCCATTCAATGGGCAGAAGCTACGGCCCTTAATTAACCCTGGCTGTGCATAGGAATCACCCAAGGAAACTCCAGGGAGCTGTTCCACCTCACTCCCACCCCTCAATGAAAAGAGGATGGGATGCGGTCACACCGACATCTGTGACGACATCTTTAAATGTCCCCAGGACGAAATAACAATGACAATGTCTAATTGACAAGGCTACAGAGCGTGGGAGGGAGGGGAAAAGAGGAGTTGCTACCAAGGGATCGAGGAGAAAATGTCTGGGAAATGATGATGGCAACATATGT
>PVJH01047254.1:0-11408 GCA_004026705.1 Nesogale talazaci
ATTAAAAGCAAATCCCCTCGACTAAATGCAGCGGCTGGAATTTTTGTAACTTGATAGCGTGTTCACAGACTGGAGGTGGACGTCCCCTGTAAGGGCCAGGTCACGCTTGAGCTGCTGCTCTTACCTGTTAGTATTCAAAGTTAGGCTTTGCTCTCTCGTTAGTGAACAGAGACATCCTGAGACAGCCCTTACACTGCAGAACTTCTTGTTCAGTTTGCTTGTTCACGGCCACTCATTGTCTGTGGGGTTACCCTAAAATCTCAGTTAATGTAAAAACATCTAAAGTGAGTTCCCAAAGTGTCAATCCTGAAATACTAGTCTCTGTGAATTTTGATCTCAAGCAGGATGCCACAAAAACCCGTCTCGGTTAAGTGTTCTTGCGGGGGGCACCTTCTACCGGAAACTCTCGTCTGCTCACTGGGAGTGACAAAATTGGCTGCTACCAAGTAGACACCTGCATGGCAGCTGAAACCATCGTCACTCCCTGCCTCCACGAGGTCACTGCCTGCCTGTCATGTCCTGCGCAGCTCTTCCCCGACCTGAAGGTGGTTTTGCAACTTCCTCCCCTCTTTCCTTCCCCCCCTCACTGCACTGTGGCAATGACCCAAGCCTTGGTGGCGGCCTGTGAATCCACCTTTCCAAACCACTTCTCTGTCCCTTTCCCTAAGCCTATCTCAGCCCCGTCTTGGCCGCCAGATAGTTGAGACGGTAAGTTCCGAGGACTAGCTGCGCCCAAGGTGCTGGGTTTTCAGCAAGTGTGTGGGGCTGAGGCGGCGGGCGGGCTTACTGAGGGGCCAGGGGCACAGGCAACCTGGAGTCCCGAGACTCAGGAGTATCTTCTGTGGAGGAGCAAGGCCGGCAGGGTCAGCGGGCTGCTCAGGCGCCCGTGGGAGGTGTCTGACTTGGTTGGTTTGAAGCGGTGGAGTCATGGATTCCATGCGTTTGTCCATGACTTTTGTTCTGGAAAGTCACTCCTGAGGAAGAGAGCTCTCACGGAGAAGCCTGGGAAACCCCTCCGTGTGCAGCTAGCTTGTCAAGACATCCCTGATGCCTTCCCAAGGCAGAGACCCATTCAAGGTGCCAACGGAGCCCCAGCTTTGAAGGGGTAAAGTGGGCTTTAAGGATTGGAACAAAACCTGAAGGCGCAGCAGGCTCACCACAGGGCTGCTGACCCAGACTCAACCCACCGGCCAGATCCCTTGGGAGAATGAAGAACAAGTCAACATCCTTAAAGGTGACACCTTCGAAACCCTATGGGGCAATACCACTTTGTCCCAGATGGTTGCCAGAACCGGAACTCATCCCTCCTTCGTGAGTGTGGTTTTTGGTTTGGGGAAGGAGGTATACTCAGTCTGTGATGTCTAATCTCAGGAAGTGATTTCATGTCCTCCCTCACCCTTTCAGTCTGGGAAAATGGTACCAACTTCCTTTTAAGCACCTTTACTTACATTTTTTTGAGCCAACACATGATTCCTGACACGAGATTCTGTGATCCTCCAGGTTATTTCACTCGTGGACTGAGGGTATTAGTATTTACTGGCAAGTGTGTGTAAATGTTGTGGTCTGAGAAACTTGCCCTCACTTATTTTGTGTTGTGGTTGAAGTCACCTAGATCATGTCCCAAGGATCTTGGGTGCGGGGTTGGTGGGAGGCGGTCCCTTTTGAGTGACAGACCCCCACTAGATGGCAGCAGGCATCAGAAATGGGTAAGAAATCCTTGCTAAACTCCAGATGCGGAAAATGCAGGGACGCACACTCTAACCCAGAGGTCACAAAAGGGCCAAATGTACTAATCCAGGAGTCATTCTGCTGGGGCCTGATGCAGCCTTTGCCATAAGCACGTGTGGCTGTGTGCCTCTCGCCTTGTGACTGACTTTGCACCTGTGACACCACGCCCTCTTCTCAGTCCTGGAGCTAAGGAGCCCATACACAGCCGGCCTCTGTTGTTTGATGCCTTTCTCAGAGCTTCCTGACCAATAAGGGAGACTGCAGAGAAATAAAAGCAGATCCTTGAATCAAGGTGGAAGAGAGGCAGGTCAACCTTGAGGGACAAGCAAAGGCCGCAATGAAGAGGCACGTTTTCATGTTTCCGTAAGGTGTTTATTACCATCCGTACTTTCCAAAGAGAAGAGCAGAATCCTCAATTTCCCAGTAACTCCTGTCTTTCATGGGCCCCTGGGCCTAAGAAGGCGGCTCTGGAGCTGTTCATCTTTGTCTGACAGAGGTACGGGCAACCCGAGAGCTCTGCACAGGGCAAACTGCCAGTTCCCAGGCCTGTAACAAGAACCTTCCCCTCGGGTCTCTGGCTCCTTGCCTAGGGGACGTTGGCATCTGGTGGCTTCCCAGCCAGGGCTTTCAGGAGACTTGCAAATTACAACTAGTCGTTAGCTGGATTCTGGCTGCCAAGACTTAGCTTCTCCTCTTTGGTCTCAAAGGCCTCAGAGCCTAGATGTCCCCACTCAGTACCCAAAACAAATACATCACAAGGATTCCCAACATCTGGGGGACAGTCATGGGATGCAGTAAGGCACCCAAACCACAACTTGGATACACTCAGAGGGTGTGTACTCTTTCATCCTTGGCTGCCTCTGCACCTCCTTCACAAGGGCCGGCCCTCACCCTGCTCCCATGTAACAGCTACCGTAATATGTAGAGGTCAGTTGGGCAAGGAAGGCTAGTTCCTAAAATTGAAAGTCTGTAGTACTTGGCCACATCTGATTCAGAAATTCCATCCCTCCTACCCAGTATGAGTTCTTTGATGACTCACAAGGCGTGAACTCCGCGAAAAGCTTTCTCCACACTCAGAACACTTATACGGCCTCTCCCCTGTGTGGGTTCTTAAGTGACGAATCCGATTGGAGCTGTGAGAAAAACTGTCTCCACATTCATGACAGGTATAAGGTTTTTCTCCCGTGTGAATTCTCTGATGCCGGATTAAGTTGGATCGATGAGAGAAATTCTCCCCACAAAGGTTACATTTATATGGTTTTTCCCCTGTGTGTGTTCTTTGATGTCTGGTGAGGTGCATGCCCTGCCCGAAGCTTTTCCCACAAGTCAAACATTCAAAGAGCTTTTTTTCTACCTTGGGGGATCTGAGGTGGCTAGGAAAAGGGGTGCAGTCATTCACAGACTCGCCACATTCAGAGAAGGGGTCAAGCCTCTCTCTCTCGTGAGTTCTTTCGTGTATGACAAGGTGGGAACTGCGAGAGAAACTTTTCCCACACTCAGGACACTTATAGGGCCTCTCTCCGGTGTGAATTCTCTGGTGCCTAAGAAGGTTGGAACTGTGAGCAAAGATCTCCCCACACTCGGGGCACTTGTAGGGCTTTTCCCCTGTGTGTGTTCTCTGGTGCCTGTGGAGGTTGGAGTTGCAGGAGAAACTCTTCCCACAGACGGTGCACTGGTAGGGCTTCTCGCCTGTGTGAGTGCGCTGATGGCGAGTCAGGTGAGTGTTTTGACTGAAGCTTTTCCCACACTCAAGGCATTTATGGGCCTCCTCTCCCAGGTGTGCTCTGTGAAGTGACAGAAAATGAGGGCTCCCACCAAAGATGTTGCCATAGTCCGCACCCATGCACAGTCTTTCTGCTGCATGGATTCTCTGGTGCCTAATCAGGTTTGAGTTGTTAGAGAAATTTTTGCCACACAAAGGACATAAGTGGAGTTTCTTCGGCTGCGGTTCCTTTGTTTGCCCCACTTCTCTGCAGTGTGTGGCCCCAACTAAGGATTGCTCCATCTGATTCTCTAGGAGAGGGTCCCAATGCCCTTCTGACCTGTCCTGAGGTTGCCGCTGCTCAGGACTCCAGGGCACCTCCCCTTTGGCCTGGCCAGGCAGTTCCAGAGGGTGGGTGTTCTCAGGGGCACCAAGCTGAGCAGCTTCCTCCTGGTTCTCAAATTTCTCTTCTGCTGGCAGAGCAAGAGAAACAAACCCTTTCATTATTTAAACACCGGAGAAGTTTAAAGCCCCACATACCTGCCACTGCCTTCGGGACACAAGAGGGCTGGTTCTATCTCAGTCTCCCATCTTCCTCTCCAGAAAAACCACCAGTCAGGTGGGGCCATCAATCACTCCACACAATGGAGCTCAGCTCAGGCTGGACTTCCCCTCTATAGGCCTTCACTCACACTACCTGGGAAGCCCGGGCTTCGTCAGTTAGGACAAGGTGGAGGAGGGCAGGGATGTGGTTCAGCTGGAGCAAGTAAGACAGCCCATGAGGGAAGCCCTATTCTGCACCCCGTCTCCCTCGCTTTCCTCACCCCGGTCCCACTGCTGGCATGCTGAGTGGGCTGTCGGGCAGAGGCAGCAATGAGCCTCCGGGGAACAAAGTCCAGCTACACAAACACTCTTGCTGGGAAGGTAGCTCTCCGTCACGTCTTACCTGCAGCTAGGCTTCTGGCGCTCAGGAGCTCCTTACAACTCTGGGTCCTGGGGTCCAGGGCCTGTTTGTCTTGCTCCACTGGGATGCTCAGGGGCTCCGGATGGGGAATGAGAGACTCTGCACACGGGGAAAGACAGCTCTCAGTAACAGCCCTGTTCTCCAGCAGAAAAGGGAAGCCCAGTTTTGATCCCTGACCTCAAAAGATTGACAGAGACGTCTCTGCTCAATTCAGGTTGGCAGTAATGACTTGGAATATCCACTACACTGCTCCCAGCGATTCTCCATCAAAGGCTGGAGGAGACGCGCGGACATTCACATTCTATTTTCATAGGACTGATTTTTGTGCAACGAGAATGTACATTTTTGAAACTAAACAGTAAAAAGGCCACCAAAGAGATGGTCAGTTCCCTGACAAGTCAATCTCATATTGTAAACGAGACTCCACTTCAAAAATCAGTCTAAAGTAGAACTCGGCTTAGTCTGCCAACTCCAGAAAGCAAATAAATAGCAGGGTGGGCCATTAGGAAAAAAACTCGGGCCTCTGAGAGGACCCTGTGGCTAAAATACACCAGGACCGCTAACTAGGGGGCTGTACTCAAACAAGCAAAACCTCATGGCACTGCTGGAAAGAATGTATTTAAATAGGAATCAGATTCTAAGATACTGTGTTCTAAACGTCTACCCTGTGTTTAGCAGTATCTACAACTCTGGGCACCACAGTAGTGGTGAAGGATATGGAGAACCTGGGATGGTGGCAATAAAAAAAAAAAAACACCCAGTAGTAATTCTACTGCAGAATTAGTGTGAGTTTACAGTGGCGATCCTCTTTGTGCCAACCTGATGTGCGGATACAAGGACAATATGTTTCTACTGATGTTTGCTTCCATAGAATTGTAGGAGTAAGGAATACATCTTTGTTTTATGTTGTTTTCAAACCCAATAGGCAAGCTGAATAGCTATAATACCTTCCACCTAAACCACTTTTGGGGGTGTTTTATTTCAGAAGCATTCTTTTTCTGTGTGATACATACATGTACTTTAACACATATATTTAGCCCATTTTGGATACAAATCTTGTTCTCAAATTAAGTGAGGAGTACTGCCCCGTAAACACCTGAGTAGAGACCTTTGATGTTTTACAGACCATAACAGCTGATATGCTAGACTGCTGGGACCAATGCTCTGAAACTTGTCGCTAAGGAAGCGTCTTGGATAGTAACGGAGCATCCAAAGTGAAGGAGAGCTCAGAGAACTAGTACTGTAAAATTGTAAGAAATAAAAGACTACATCTCCAACCTTCTTGGACACTGAGTATGTGTTTGTGGGTCTGATTTATAAACAGACCCTGTTTTACTGCACTTCGCAGGTACCCTGTGTTTTGCAAAAGGAAAGTGAATGGCAACCTGGGGTGGGCCAAGTCTATCGCTGTTTTCCCTTTCTTGTAGCTTCATCACGTTTTGGTCAATCTCACAGTCTTCCAGACTTTTTTTTTTTTTGGGGGGGGGGCATCACTGCTCTCCGGTGGTGGGAGTAGGAGGCCCAGCCCCACTGCTGGAATTGAACCTCCGCCCCAGTGGGCCGCAGTCCCGCGCACAACCTCTACGCCACCGGGGCTCAGCCCGTTCCAGGCTTTTAAAATAATGTTCTGGTACAGTTCGTAGGCTACAGTTAGGTGTAAACAATTGTTGAGTGCGTGGGGAGACCAAGAGCTCCCTGTGACCTGATGTACTGTGGTGGGCTGGGCCCAAACTCCCAATCTTTCTGAGGGCTCCTCGTGTTTGTCCATTATGGTCTAAGTTCCTAGCCTGAGGCCCAGCTAGGGCTCAAGTCCTGGTTTCCCCCTAAGTGGGCTGCTAGGCCACCTGGCTCAGGGGAGTGAAGATACAGGAAGGTCCTGTGGAGGCTTCTTGGGCAAAACTCAGCTTATGCCAGAGGAATAGGACCCTGGTAAGAATGGTTCAGTCTTCACCCCTGGAAGTCAAGTCCTTACCCAGTGAGTCCAAATTCTCATAACTCTCCTGTACGGTGTCCCTGGACAGGAGCGCCTTACTAGGTTCCTGCTGTCCCCACTCCTGGGAGATGTACACCGCCATGTCCGCTACACTCTCGGGTAACTGTGAAAGCACAAGATGGCCTTTAGTGCCTGACATACCAAGAAGAATTCAAGCAGCGTCAGGTGTGAAAGGGGCAACCATTGGGGGTGCCCAGGACCCACATCATGGGAAGAGGGCACTAGCCAGACAAAGCACAGTGGAGAGAGAGCTGGTGGCGGCTGGCAGAAAAGACCCCGCCCCCACAAGCGCTACATTTCCAGGGGGAGGGGGAAGGGCATGGCCAATAGGAACGTTCACATCACCTGGGGCCCCGTCATCTCCTTGTCTTCTGTGTTCCCTTCAGGAGGAAAGAGAGAAAGCCAGGGGACAGACAATGCTGAGGGTGACAGAAACCACAATGAGAACAGCATTTCTAGTTTTGGGGACCCCCCAACATGGCAAATTATTACAACATCGGATCCAATCCTCCCCCCAACACCCAGAGTCTGTATTAGGATTAAGCACTAGGAAAGACCAAGAGGCATGGTAAAGTGAGAGCCAAAATGATGGGATTGCAGGACACAGATCCCAGTGGCCTTACTTAACCGAAGGGCTGCAGACCATCACACCCCCATTATTCAGCTGGTGCTCTCTTTAGAAAACAAAACCCCTCAGGTTTCCTTTGTTTTACATAATAAAAGGCTCCACAGAGGGCAGTCTCCTCCCCCTCCCTCCCCCGGAGAATTCAATCCACCATTTCCTGTGGTCTGGGGGGGAGACAGACTCTGGACTTAAGAAATTTCCTGTTCTTGGCCTGCTAGTGCCAGTGGCAGCCCCAAAGTCCTTCCTCCCTCCCACTTGCCCGGATAACTGTTCCTCACCCCTCTCCTTTACAGCTTGGGGGTCCCTTTGGGGGCTGGGGCCTAGCAGCTCCTGCAGCCTGGGGCCAGGGCTTCGCTCAGTCTCCGTGGGCTCCAGCTTGAAGCTCGGTGACTCTCGTGCTGTTTCCAGAGGCAAAGGCTCCTCCAAAAGCACTGCAGTTCCCCGCCCACGGTCTGTGACCTGGGAACCAACCCACATCACTCATCATCACCACAGGGCCCAAGAGAAGGGGCAAGCCGCACAGGATTCGGAGGGCAGGCCTTCACCAGGGACCCCAGCCGTCCCTTTGGAAGAGCCAGTGGGAAGGGGTTAAACAGGAGGCACTTTGCATCTCCAGTGGGCCTCAGGGCCAAACCACTTTTCAATATTCACAGTGAGGTGAGCCCTAGTTCTGTAAAACCACTGCGGTCCAGTGGATTCAGACCCCATCGCACCGAGTCAGTCGACAATAGCAGACTCCCCTGGAGCAGCTGGTGAGGTCCGACCTCGTGTTGGCAGGCCGCACCCACCGCGAGTGGTCCTCAATACATGGCGGTTATTAAACAGTGGGCTCTTTAAGGCTAACAGTCCACCTAGTTGGTATTTTACCAATTAGATGATCGAGGCGACCAGAGAGCAAGTAACATGCCCCAAATCATTGAGCTAGTTCCTAACGGGGTGGTTCGAACCCCGTTTAGCTACGATAAACCCTTTGCCCTTGCAAGTAGACTCAGGGCAACCCATCACATTCGAACGGGCAATTCGATCGGCACGTTTACAGTCCTCGGGCCCAACGAGTCGCGCCGAAACCCGCAGTCTCTGGCTCACCTGTTGCCTCAGCCTTCCCAGTTCTCGCTGCAGGTCCTCCACGAGCGTCACCGCCTCCTCGCCGCTCTCGGGCCGCAGCTCCTGCACCCTGCTCTGGATCTCCGGGGGCAGGATGGTCAGGAACTGCTCCAGCACCAGCAGCTCCAGAATCTGCTCCTTGGTGAGCAGCTCGGGCCGCAGCCACTCATGGCAGAGCTCGTGGAGCCGGCTGAGGGCTTCTCGGGGGCCGCCGGCCTCCTGGAAGCGGTACCGTCGGAAGCGCAGGTGGGCCGACTGCGGGCCGGACCCCGCGTCAGGCGGAGGGCTCCACGCGCAGTCCTCCTCCAGCTTGACGATCAGGAGCCCTTCCCGCTCCTGGCAGCCCGGGCCCGACGCCATCGGCAGGCTCCCGGGACGCCTCGGCCACGAGACCGACCGAGCCCGTCTGGGAAGTCGCCGGCGGCGGAGCCAGGACCCCCAGTCCCGGTGAGAAGAGCGGTGGTCCCGCCTAGGCGTCGCCCCCGGCGGGTCTCCCCGGAAGCAGAACCCGAGCGCCACTTTCTCTTCGCGTCGCGAATCCACGCAGGACGCGGGCCTCGACTCCCACCCCGGAAGTCCCGGCGCGCAAGTTGAACGTCAACAAACCAAGGGCGCTGCGGCCGACGGACATCCGGGTAACACCTACCGAGAGACAGCGCCCACACTCCCCTTCGGCCAATGAGAAGATGAGATGTAGTGGCGGGGGTGGGGCGAGTTTAGGTGCGCAAAAAGACACGGGTGGCGGATTTGGGCGGGGCTCGCTGGGCCAAAACAAGATTTAAATGGGTGTGATTCGAATGACTGGAATCAGAACCCCAAGTTTACCTATGTATTTATAAATTCCGGAACCATCAGAGTGCCGGGGTTGGGCCCTGGGATCTGAGCTTTTTAACAAGCGCCCGACTTACTCGGCTGACGGGGGAGGAACGCACCGGGTCCTGGCGGCTGGGAGTCACCGGAAGTCGCGGCCCCTGGGCGAGCGGATAACCCGCCCCTCAGCATCCGGGTGGAGCAGGGCCTGCCGGGAGATGCAGTCTGAGCTGCCGTTGAACGCCGGGACCTTCAGCTCGTAGGAGCCGGCCACGCTGAGGAGTTCAGTTGTGGACGCGGCGGCCAGCAGCGGCCGCTATCTCAGTGCAGATTCGTGAACAGGATGTTAAAAGCTTCCAGTTCCACCAGTGCCCTGGGGCTCGGGAGCCATTCAGTTCGTTCTGGGAGGGCTGATCATGACCACCCTTCTTGCCCCCTTGTGAAGGGAACTTGCTTTGCGAGGGGCAAGTGGGAGGGAAGCGGGAGGGACTCTTCCTGGGTGGATGCCCTTGAGAGTTTAGGGTCCGCGAGGGTAAGGTACGAGGCTGTGAGCGCAGTCCAAAGTCAGCGCAGGTCCCAATCCCTCCACTGACCGACCGAACTCGGGAAAATAAAGGCTTCATGGGATTGGGCGGTATCGATCCGTGACCGTTGATGAGGGCTGCATGCTAGGCACTTGACAAATAAATGCTGTTATTCTCATGTGACGCCATGATAGAGTTGTCATGTGTCCAGAGTCATGCTACCAGCTGGTAGGTGATTTCCGGACCAGTCTGCCACAAAATAATACGACAAAGGGTGATCTGGGGCATGATTTTGGTTTACTCGGGGTGTGTGTGTGTGTGTGTGTGTGACACGCAACTTTCTAGTCCGGTATAGAGTTGTTAACAGTTTTGGAAACCCACAGAGGCAGTTCTCCCTAGTCCTATATATAATGGCTGTGAGACCCTTGTGGGGGGTGGGTAGAGTGTCAAGAATGTTAAATTTTCTTTGTTCCACCCCAGAAGCAGCACTTGTCTCCGAAAATGTGGCTCCAGAGACGCCACAGCATATGATACAGGCTATTTCCATTACATTTGGGGAAATAATGTTGAGCTTTTCACCCTTTTTCGTGACTTCAGAGTTGCTCTGATATTCTTTTTTTAAAAGTTTTTTTTTTTCGGGGGGGAGGGGCATCACTGCCTTTAGGTGGTGGGAGTAGGAGGCCCAGCCTTTGCTCCGTGGAGCTGGAATCGAACCTCCATCCCAGTGGGCCACAGTCCCGCGCACAACCACTACGCCACCGGGGCTCAACCCCTCATTCTGATATTCTTAGACGTCAGATTTCAAGAGACTATAGGCCTGTAACCCCATAAACATTTATCTCTGACAGGATGCCACACAAGGTAGTCCGTTTCTCTTAAGTCTCAAAACTCAGTTCCTATATCTGTGCCCATACCCAGACACAAAAACCCAATCAAACCCACTACCATCAGGTTGAGTCAGAGTGTTGGCGACCTATCCAGGGTTTCCGAGGCTGAAATGTTTGAGCAGCAGCTAGAATCCTTTCTCCCTTGGAGCAGCTGGTGGTTTAGAACGGCGGCTTTTGTTAACAGCTCAAAGCTTACCCGACATGGTCCTACTTCTCTGTGCACCCCTTAAAACCCGATGTGCGTTTGCTTCGAATAGTTTCGTCTTGTGCTCTCCTACAGTTGATGCTGTTTCAGCTCCTTATAGCCACTGTCAGTGACCTTGTTGAGGGTCTTCTTTTTGTCCTCCCTCTAGCAAGCATGATGTCTTTCTCAAGGGACTGGTCTCTCCTCTAATAAAGACGAGCTGCGATTCCTGCAACTCCCCCAGTCCATCCTTACACAGGGACCCTTCCAGACAGCACAGAACTGTCCCAGAGGGTTTCCAGGGCTGTTAATGTTTACCAAAGTCAACTGTTCCCTCCTTCTCCCTCAACCTGTCTGGTGGATCAAACCTGTAGGCTTAATGGTTGGCAGTCAGCACCTTAATCACTGCATCACCACCAGGAGCTCTGCAGCTGCTTAATTTTTTTGGGGGGGGGGTTGGGCATCACTGCCCTCTGGTGGTGGGAGTAGGAGGGCCCAGCCTTTGCTCCATGGAGCTGGAATTGAACCTCCGTCCCAGTGGGCCACAGTCCGCGCACAACCACTACGCCACTGGGGCTCAGCCCACTTTTCCCATTGTTTACAAATACGAGATCACACTGTACCCATTATACTGTAATTTTTTCATTTGTTTGTATCTATTTGTCATCTTGGCACTCTATGGCATTGCTTTAAAGGGAAGACTTGAAGTCCATGGAATGATGTCACCCAGATTTACTCATTTGTTTAGTTTCGATAGAACTGTTAAGTATGGCAAGCAGGTAAATGTTTCAGAAGGACAGGGATCCGCGTCAGAAAGCTGCCCATCTGAATGCCAGTCAGCTGTTTGAAAAAAGAGCTGCACAGCCAGATGATGTTTCCCTGAAGAC
>PVJH01047255.1:0-11391 GCA_004026705.1 Nesogale talazaci
CCCCCCCCCCCCCCCCCACCACCACCACCACCACATCCCTCTAGTTTCTCAGCCGGTGGCATGTTTCCTCATTCAGAGACGGTGTGAGCATTGTTGACAACAGGTCTGACCTGGGGATATGTTGACACCAAATGAGCACAGATTCCACTTCCTGATGTCAAAGAGGAAATGATATCGAGATATCAGATCTATCGTCTGCCACAAAGGCAGACTCATCTGGGCCCCCTTTGCAGCACAGGCCTCCCCAAGGGCAACTAAAAAAAATATAACAAGTCCAACCCAATGCTATCAAGTCCTTCTGACTCTTAGGGACATTAAGAATATAAGTGTCCCCTGTGGTTTCCAAAGTAATTGTAATCCTCAAGGCAGCAAGCAGTTTGCCTCATCTTTCTTCTTCGGTTTGGTTGGTGGCTTCCAGCGACCCACCTTCCCTTCCCTTTGCCACTAGGCCCCCTTCCCTGGCGGCCAGGACACCATCGTCTCCACCTCTACTTTTTAACCCCAATTACTTTGGGGCTTGGTTTTCACTTGGTGAAATCCAGGCTAGATGCCGCCAGTCCCCGGGTGACAAACGACAAACAAGACGTCAAATTGGAACAGGTGCAGAAGGGTCTAACTGAGCCTGACATTCGTGTAAGGCCCCATCCGAAAGGCCTCCCTTCCCATCCAGTTAAAAACGGCCTGAATTTGAGTAGGCTCTACTTATAAAGTGAGGCCCAGTTGATATAACACAAGAGAGCTTGTGAGGGCTATCTATAAGCCCGATTTCCTTCTTGACCCCTGGTCTTGACTGTCCTTCGGTGAGGGGAGTTCAGGTAGCTCTGGGATCAATTTCATTATCTTTTTGTCTTTCTCTTCACTGAATTTAATGAAGCTCCCTTGTATTCAGGATACCTCCCTAATGCAAATCCCCCCCGCCCCCCCCCCCACACACACTAACCCACCAACTTTTCCAAGAGAGCATTGCAGGAGCCACTGCCCGGGGCCTGGCACCCCCGGGCAGCCACATTCCTGGCGTTTCCCTGCCCCAGTTACCACAGTGTCTTATGACACATGGAGGAAGGTTCCAGAGTGCCTGCTGCTATTGTGTGGCTCTGCAAGTCTAGCCTTCCGATGAATGCTCGTTGCATAGGCCAGTCCAATAGAGACCCCTAGAAGTCTACCTCACACACAGCTCTGGCCTGTCTGTCGGACGTTAAAGACTGAGGCAGGCCAAGAGGAGGAAAGGCATGAGGGACAACCTTCAGAAACAAGAAAAAGACGCCGCTCTCCTAGAATTAAGATGCAAGACGAGGGGGCTAAATAAGCAGTCTGGCTCACCGCTTTCCAATTACCCATTTAAAGATCTCCCGGCAGAAGGTTGCTTCCATTGGGTTTAAAATAATAGCACTAATAATAATAACAACGTGTCCCTTCTGGTGCAAGAAATCAAGGCTGGAGGGGCTGGGGAAGCTTCAATGGCCTTGCTAGACTGTATCCTTCTGACCAGTTCTGATTATTATTCAGCACCCAGAATGAATAATTCAGAGGGGGGATAATATCCCAAAGTTTGTAACCTTTCTTCACCCACCCTTACTCTGAACTAGATGGCTAAGGCAGGACACCCAGGTCACCTGGGAGGTGGCCCAGGGAATCGGGACGTGTACCCTAGACTCAGATTCCGCTTGTTGGTTTTTATTTTGCGTGTGTTGAAAAACAGCCGAAAGCCTTAACACATATTCTGATACGATTGCTTTTCTCACTTTGGATGTGAATTGCCCCAACAGCCAGATAGCAACCACTCCCCCCTCCAACCCACAAAAAAAAAAAAAAAAAAAAAGGATGAATTCTTTCCAAGGGTTGCCCAGCCCAGCGCCAGAACAAATGCAGCTCTGTGTGGCTTCCTGCTCTCTCAGGGGGTAGGGAGCAGGGTGAGAGAATTCCAGGCTCCCGGGCAGCCTCCTGATTGTTGGGTTATAAAGGAGTCCAGTCCTGCAACATGCCCGGAGCATCTTTACGCTTCAGAGAGGCACAAAGCAGAACACAACACTAAACAAATCCAATCGCTCCCTTGAAGACAGCACAGGACACCCTGAATCGCCTACACACACACACACACACACACACACACACACACTTCCAGTCTTCCCGGTCCCCGCTCTAACTGTAGGATAGGAGAAAATACAGGATTCCGGGGGATTGTGAGGATGGGGGAGTTCAGCTTCCCACTCTAATTTCACCTGTTCGTAGGGCAAGGGGCAAAGTCAAGTCAGGGCTGCCTGTGGTCTTTTTGAAAAGATGTGCCCCTGTGATTTCTGGTTGGCACACCCTTTTAGAAAAGCAGTGGGGAATCTACTCACACCCAGACTGCTGTGGGGACTGCTAGGGCTTTTGCCCCCCTGTTTTTAGATCCACTTATATGTATATCCAACGGTTGCTTGATGATATGATTTGGGGCCCATCAGCGATGCGATCCCAATGTTTCTATGATCACTGCCGTCATAGTCCTGGCAGAGCTGGCTGTGTGTTTGTTTGTTCATCCTCTCCTATAGATTGGTGGTGTCTAAACTTTAAAAAGCCGTTAGGTCTTTACCACGTTTTTTCTTTAACTTCACAAAGCTGACATAGATAAAGCATTATAGACAACATTCAGGAATCCTGTCCCTCCAGACTTCTGTCTGTGAGTTGGTCAATTGTAAGACCATCGCCCCTCACCTCGCAGAGCCTGTGAGCCACCCGCTTGCCACCCAGGGGCTCCAGCCGGAACCCAAACTTCTTTATCCAAATCTCAATGAACCTGCACTTCTGCTCAACAGAATCCAGTCTTTAACCCGCCTCTCTCCTTGTTCAGGAACAATGTCCCCATCATGACTTGGGGTGGCAAAGACATCCCTCCTTTCACCCTGAAATCGCATTGGATCTTTCATTAAAATTAAGAGAGGGGAAAAAAATTAAGAGAGGAGTATGGGTTTTAGAAGGAAGAATGTGTGTGTGTGTGTGTGTGTGTGTGTGTGTGTGAGGGGGGGGGCGTGTTTGCGGTAGAAGAGGGAACTCCAAGGACAGCGTTCTCTTGTGCCTGCCCCACAATGCTTGCTAGGTCTGAGCTCCATCGCTGGACTGCCTCCGAGTTTTTCCATTCTACACCTCCCCATCACCCACCTGGTCTCTTCCCCACCTCAGAGTCCAGAAGACAGGTTTTCTGGGGAGCAAGTTCCATCCAGATAGGAACCATGGAAAGCCAGGACCTTCTGAATCTAGGCCCAGAGGTGTGGGAACCCTCATTTGAAGGTCTGTAGTCAGGAAGCTGGGAAGATAGGTCAAATTTAGACACCCCCCTGCCCCAAATCCCAGGCGCATCCCTCAGGGTCATTCCTAGGATCTCCCATTTCTCACCAGGGCAACCGAGGAATCAACTACCGACCCTGAGCTCCCCAAAAGTGTTACGTCCCAAGTTGAGGACCTCAACCCCTTACCATTCGACTCTGTTCCACTGATGCCTCAGCCCCCAGAATTTTCCACCCCACACCCGGTCAGCCAGGGCATCAGAGGAGGCAGACTCAGCCCGAGGCCAGAGGGCACCAATGAAAGGTGAAGCACTACAGCTTTGTGCCTTCCCCTCAGCAGACCTGGCAGGATGGGGGTGGGGGTTGGGAGTGGGGAGCAACTCTGGGGATCCCCCAGTGGAGCAGGGAGGTGGTTCAGTGATGTGGCTGACAGCAGTCTGGGGGCCTGGGATGAAAGAGATGAAGGCAGAGAAGGCTGAAGTCATCATTTCCCTGGGTTTCCCAGCAAAGAACGGACATCCTACCCTCCTCTGCCCAGCCCCATTTCACCCTGTGCTTCGGAGTCCGCTGGCTCTGAGCATCTCATCGCTGATTGTCCCAGGCATACCTGCCAGTCTCTTGTGTCCACAGCACACAGCAGGTGCAAACCTGCTGAAGTGGAGGTGGTGATAGTCATGGGCCCCAGGGTGGGGGAGGTGCCTTGTATGCTCAACCCTGGGAAGCCAGCGTGATTTTAGAGCTACCCAAGGCCAAGATGCTATGGAGTGCATGCGAGGGGGTGCTCAGAGCAGCCATGCCCAATGCACCCCAGGACCTTGGGTCCATCCGGAGCTCATGCCTGCCTGGCGCGGGGGGAAGGGGTGAGTGGGTAGCTCCAAACTGCATTGAGATTTGGCTGAAAATTTCCAGGAAGAGCACTAGAGGGAGGACAGCATGCTGGCCACTGGATTTGGACCCAAAAGGCTCCAGTCCTCACTGGGGTACCCACCCCACAGTTTCCTGTCGAAAGAAGCGCCGAAGAGGAAAAGGCAGCCAGCTGCTGCCCACTGCCCTCGTGCTGTACATATCCCCAGCTCCTTCTCCCCCTGTGTCCGTGGGAGGAAGGCTGGGGAGGGGACAGAGAGAAGGGCAGGTAACAAAAGCACCTTTCAGCGTCTCAGAAATCATGGGGTAGTGGTTTTATAGTGACAATTGTCAAAGCAAATTTTGCTGCGTTCACTTAAGAGCACTAGGGTGAGGGTCTTGAGCCCACCCCCAAAGTTTACCCAGGGGCCCACTAACTCTCAGATGCTAGGACAGGATCCTAATAGGGCCCCTTGCCCAAGGACTGATTTCAGGACACAAGGCAACACTCTTCGGCTTCGTTTTTTGAGACGCCCCAGGATAGACTAGTTAAGCCCCTATCTTTGTACTGTCTTAGAAAAATCTCCCGATACCCCTCCAGGCTCCCCCAAAAGATTTATGAATACAGCGATAAATGTGCTCAGACTGAAACAATGATCCTAGCATCTGAAACACTTTTACACTGTCAGATTACAAAGGCAAAAGGAAAATCTCAGTCTAAGACTAAATCTGTGAGGAGATGATGTTTGTGTCTTTCCATTTTTCAGTTATTGGATTTAACATGCTCTTTCATCTGTCCCCCCTTCAAACCGACCCCCCCCCCCACACACACACCACTTTTTTTTCTTTTCTTTTTCTTTCTTTCTTTGGTGGAGCCTCGTTAATGTCACACTTTGCAGAGGGACAAAGCTATTAAAAGATAAACCCGCAATTTCTACTTTATGGAATTCAAAAGGATCCCGGGTGCAGCGTTCAACCTTCTGCTCAGTGTTTAGGTAGACAGGAGAAGAATCTTCAGGAAACTTCTGCTGAGAAGAATCATCGCCTCTCGAAGTCACTGTCAACTCCCTTCGCCAACCCCCACACCCAGAAGAGTACGCGGACCAATGCCGGTTGTGTTTTTGCCCGGCGCTGACCTGTGCTAATTCGCTGCCGCGTACTGAGTTCTTCCGTCATCTCCCTTGGAATATCAATGCGTAGTCCTCTGATATTTAATCAATACCGTTGAACCGCTTAAGTAGACAGATCCACATAGGAGTAGCTCCGTGCTGTCCTATGTCTGGCTTGGAGCAACCACATCCTTCTCCTTCCCCCACCAAGGAGGTCCCCCGCGACCACCTTCCCCAGGGCCAGCCTCTCCTAGTAAGCGGCCAGGCAGAAGGGAAGGCCAACAGAAACTGCGGGGGCTTTTAGCCTTCACTCAGGTGTGCAAATACGATCTCTCTCTCTCTCTCTCTCTCTCTCCCTTCCTCGCTCCTCCTTTAGAGAGCAAATGCCTTGTGCCCAGGATGAGTTTCCAGGTGGCTGGAGAGGAGAGGGCATCTTGAGTAAAATGACACCGATGATCTTACAAGGACAGCGACTTGTATGAGATTTCAGGCCAGTGCCAAACGTCTCATTTAATGAAGCCCGGTGCTTTTCCTCCCCAAATAACGGATGGCTGCCAATGGCCCAGGGCGGGGCTCGGGGGAGGCTGCATTTTGCAAAGCCGGGGTCCAAAGATGGCCCGTGTGCGACATCTCTAGAATGGAAACCAACAGCCTCTCACGAGTGTGGGACGCACCACGCCCTTGAGCCTTGCAGAGGTCTAGCGGAGGCTTGCGATCCCACCAGAAAGATCCCACTAACAGCTGTCCTCCCCCCGCTCATCTCCCCATCCGGAAAGCGTTGAAACACTACCACGACGTTAGTTTCTAAGGGCCTCTGTCATTTCTAACGGTTTTGTTTTTAAGTAACTTTATTTGGAAATTTGTTGTTGTTGTTGCTGTTCTGTGCCCCTTCCTCTTTAATCTGGCACCATGGGTGTGTGTGACAAGGACCCTTCCAGGTTTTAGTTTTTCAGTATGCTATTTTTGGGGGGGAGGGGGGGAGGAGCGGGAGGGGCATAGAAATATTGCATTTGGCAAGACAGTAGTATATGTAGATGAGTACTTATACGAGGGACCTTCAAAGCGTTCGTGGGAGAAAACAAAACAAAACAGATATCCCATGAACTCGTCCACTACTTGTTTCCCAGGATTTGTCAGAAGCCCCTGGTTATACCTGGTTTGGGCTACGATTAGGTGCTCTGTTGCTTACCCCAAAGACCGGCCGTTCAAATCCATCCGCGGCTCCATGGGAGAAAGATGAGGCTGTGTGCTTCCGCACAGAAGCTCAGCTTTGGAAACCTTATGCGGTGGTGCTGCTGCTGTGCAGGGCCAGAGGCTCGCTGTCAGCTACACTGGACTCCACAGCGATGGGTTTGGATTTGGGTTTGGGTTGGAATATACGAAGAAGAGCAGCTCGTGGTTCCCTAAGATTTTAAAAAGCATTTCTAACTCAGCACAGGGACAAAGGCACGCCTTTGCCACCAATCCAGCTGCAGAGGGTACAAGTTCCTGTCAGGATCTTGTGAGGCCGGCATTTAGAATATGGGCGTTGGCAAGGATGAGAAAGTTATAGCGAATGGAAATGTAAGGACAGAGAGGAGGCTGTGTGCAGCCAACAGACTCCAGGGTTCAGCAGGTACATGGGGTCAGTCAATGTGTTGACACCCATTGCAAAGAAAATGCTAGGGGTGGGAGGGGTGTTAGAGGAAAAATAACAGAATCGCCACCTTGGGGGGAACAAGCAAGCAGAACACAATAAGATTGACTGATGGGTTGATCGCAGCTCCTGTACGCAGAGTTACTGCAACCACGTTGAATTGCTTGAATTAGATTTTAAATATATTTTGACAGTCGGAATTTGTAGAATGTGGCTAACCATAGGGAGAAATGACAGGTCCGCTTTGTTATTAACGTGCTGTCTGGGAAATATTAGAGTCTGTGCCGCAAATGATAATTATTTTGCCACTTACATTAGAACGACTAATAGCAATAAGGGTTTTTTGAACCATAGAAAGCTAACTACTTTGAATTACAAGGCTTTGTGATTCACTGCGAAGCAAAAAAAAAGACGATTTTTTCTTCATTTTCTTTCTTCCTTTTTTTTTTTTTTTTACCCACACAACCTCATTTTTCTAGATCTCTCCTAAGCACTAATGTAAAGGGAGAGGAAGTTCATAAATACAGGGGTAGTATCTAAATGGTTCTATTTGTTAAGAGAACAATTACAATTAAGGTCAGCAGTGCCCGCAGAATGCCTCTTAACCAACCCAGCGAGGGGGAGATGGAAGACTCTGTTTCTCAGTAAATGGCCAGGGAAGGCTGGGTCTGCTTCGATCTCAGAGGGATGGGGGAGTTTGACATGTTTCGCAGGATGCCAGCCAGAGATTGATCCCATGGTCTCAGCTCCCAGTGGAGGATCAAGGGATGGGGAGGCGCGGGGGAGGTATTCCTTCCTCCCCTGGGACTGCTGAGGCTGGGGTGTCCAAGAGCACAAGCCATTGGTAGACAGCTATTCTTCGTCTAGCCTTATGCTGCCTTACACATACGACACGTAGTATACTGCCCTTGAAACCGCCTGCGTGGTTATTAATGACCCTTTGTTTATTTTAATATATTTACACAATCAGGTACCCAAGGGAATCCTCTGCCTCAGTGATGTGAAAATTCCAGTTGGTCTGAAGTCAAAGAGGTACAGCTTGATTTCTCATTTGCATGTGCTTGTTGGAGTGACTTTTCCAGAAGGGGGAAGAGAGAAGCAAGCAAGCAGGTCGGGCACATCACAGAGGTTTCAATAGGCCTGGTTTGGGGGGGTGTTCAGATGTGGGTTTCCCCCCTCAGGTAACCTGGGTGGTTCTACCAGGTGCTGGCCAGGAGGGGCGCATGCACCGTGAGAACCAGCGTGCATGTATTTCTCGCACTTGTCGGCATAGGTGTGGGGTGCGGAGGAGCCCGCCAGGGCTGAGTTTGCCTAGATCCGGATATTCAGCCTTAACTGACCTGAGTCCACCGGCTTTCAGAGAAAGGAAGCACTGGTCTTCCAGCTGAAGGCCGACAACGTGGGTAAATCCCTGGAACTGACTTGAAGTCCTTGTCCGGCAGTCCCCAGGCCTCACAAACATTCCACATTCGCAGACTCTTCCAAATCACTTTGTATTCATGGGTGGAGAATTTAGGAGACCCTGGGCTGAGAGCATGCCCCGTTCTGCTCCCAGAGGTGACTGTAGGCAGAGGGTCGGGCAGGAGACGGAGGGAGGAGAACAGGAATCTGTTTTCCATCTACACAAAAGAAATGGAGCAGCAGAAGAAAGATGTGAAATAAAGCCACTTGAATGAGTTTGCAAGGGCAGGCACCCCAGGGTGAACCCTGTGACGAATCTGTTCCGTATGGAAAGCTAGCCCACAACTCTTACTCCAAACAACTCTTAGTGTCATCGCATTTTGCGCCTGTAGTTTGGTGACCTTTTGTGGTGAATGGAACAGCATGGGTTATTTTATTACTAATGCTTTGCTTGCTAACAAATTTGCATGCCATGTGTCTATCTATCTATATATTATGCTCTGGTTTCTGAGGAAACGGAGCGGGGTGCAAATCCTCATGGTCAAATTACGATCCCTGGCAAAGGAAGATGCCTTGAACACGCCGGAAAGCACAGCCTAGCTTTCCTGCACTCCAAAGCTATCGTCTGATGGTGGACTTCTGCACGCCGCAAAGGGGAAGGTCTGAGTGTTCAGCTATGAATATTTAACAAAACTTCTTCCATAGCCATCTCCCAAGTCAAGCATTTCCTTCCAGGGGTCCTGGGCCTAGACTTGGTAACTCAGCGCCTGCCATTGGGGTTTGCCTGTGTGCCTTGACCTGCAGGCCAACTCGGCGCCTGCCCTCTTTCCTTGCCCAGTCCTGATCGCTGCAACTGGAAAACCACCCATCAAAGATGATACCTTGGGGCCTTGGGGAAGGCTTTGTTAAATTTGAAACCCATCCGCATTGAGCAAAGAGCTAATGAACTTGTAAAGGCAGGGTTCACCCCGGTCCTGACCTGCCCCGGTAATATTTCTTGGAAGGTTACGGGTGGGAGAGAAATCAAATTTCAGCTGTGAGCATGATTGACAGCCAAGAAAGGCCTGTGGTCAGGTGGGGGGATTTGGGGGTAGGAGAGGGCGATTCCTGGAAATTTCTCTGTGATATTAGATATTATAAGCTGATATATGAAAAGTCCACTCCCAGGCGCTCTTGGGAGAGTTACATAGTTTGTTTTCAGAGAGTAGCTTTGCTTAGGGAGTTCAGTCTGGGGAGCCAACAGAGGATGGCTGTGACTCTTGCTACGGGCAATTGCGTAGACCAGCAGTGGAAGGCTGGAATCATCAATGACTTGGGGATGGCTTTAATGCAAAATCACAGGCAGGTTCATTATTGACCCATGAGCGTACTACAAAATACTTGTCCCAAGTGGTGTCTCAAGAAAGATGAAGCTCATCTTTCCTACCTAACAGTTCCTATTCATTCGTCTTATAAGCTAACACCCAGGTCAACGAGAAAGCACTGCTTGTCGTGGTTGTACGTTCTCAGGCAAAATCTTCTAACATGCTGGTTAACACACTAAACCACCTCACGTGCTTGTCTGAGCGCTGTGCCCTTGGCCCAATCTGGCTCTAGGATACGGACCTTTCTGTGGTAAGGTCACCACTGGATGACAGGGTGGTGGCGTGCTGCTAGCCTAGTTCCCATGGGAAGGCTGGGTGCTATCCCTTGGCCCTAACATGAAGGATGGACGGCTGTGGAATTCCCCCTGGATGCTGGCTCAAAGCTTGAGCTGTCAGAAAGGAGCCAACACCATTACTCACAGTTTGTACCAGCCAAGGAAATAGGCCTTCAAAACACAGTCTTTGCATCTTGTGTGCTGAAAGATGGACCCAAAATGTCTTGGGGGACGTTAGCCTGCTCACACCTGTGCTCTGCCCATTTCAGATGTTCCTGGCATTGGCTCAGACACCTCCGGATGCAACCAAGCTTTGCAGAGCTGCCACGGGCAGGGCAGGTGGGATAAAGACAGAGTGGGGAGGTCCCCACTGTTACCTTTCCTGTCACCCCTGGGAGACGCTGATGGACTTGTATATACAACACTTTTTGGAATCTAGGTGCCCCCCCACCCCTTTTCCCCCAGTCTTAGAACTAGCTGAGTGGACATAATTTTTTTCCCTAACTGTACTTATGATACTGATGGTGTACATTCAGAACAATGCTAAATGGAAGGGGAGCTTTATTCGCTTATAAACAGGGCCAAACTACCCACAGGAGCAGAGCCTGTCTTCCTTCAGTTGTGCAGAGCGCTTCTTCTTCCATACTGCCCGGAGGACCTCCCAGGGCTCGAATGCCAACCCAGCTCCCCAATGCCTTGAACCCAGTGGGTACCTTGGCACAGAGCACGCTGGCTGTTCAGTGCCTCCGGAGGCTCAGAGTGGCCATGACTCAGCTGACATTGCGGAGCGCTTCAGACAACTGTAAGCCACATGGTGACTCCCGTGTGGTCCCAGGCAATAAACAGGCTGTGGAGTGTGGCTCTCTCTGCGCATCTGTCTGCAAAGCGGCCCCGGTGAGAACAGAGGCTGTGGTCCCCATGCCGGTTTCACCGCAGACTCCTCGGGGCTTTGGACAGCTCAGACGTTGGCGTCCATTCTCCGGATCGCCATCCATGCAGGAGGAACACCATGTCATGCTGCCCTGCAGACTCAGCCCTGGACCAATCCATCATGCGCCATAAGCACTTGTCAATCCCACGAGCTCCACAGCTCCATTGGCACAAAGAAATGGGAGGGGGGGGGGTCCAGTTTGAGGTGTCTGGTTGTCTGGACCCACCTCCTCCATGTTGTTTTATCCTTGTTTCTGATACTAGCCCATTGCCTAACCCTCATCCTCACCCCTCCCTTCCTCCCTCCAGAGTTGGCTACTGTTCTTCCCGAGGGGGCTCTCTGCCCCAGCCCTGAGCTGATGTTATCCAAGCCTCATAGTAAGCTCTTTTAGGGAAAACTAGCCTTTAGGATGCCAAGGAACTCTTAGGATCATCCCTGCATTCGCCCGGGATATTATGGAAGGGCTACTGATGGAAAAGAAAGACGCCTTGTGCATGCAGCAAATGCGGACGCAGGAATTCCTGCGAATGTGCGACCCTCAGTGCTTAACAGGATGCTTCAGTAAAGCG